>JAEANM010003096.1:0-23014 GCA_017656035.1 Myanophis thanlyinensis | reverse complement strand
AAATAAATAAATAAATAAATAAATAAATAAGGCAAAGCAAACCAAAAGCTCAGAAAAGAGTTTGAAATGAAATTCTGGCATCCATACAAGTTTGCACTGAACCTCTTGTTATTTTAAATAGAGGAAGTATTTTACTTGGACAAATGAGAGAATGACAACCTCGGTAAAAATGCCTGACTCGGTTGTTTTTTTTTTTTTTTTAAAACCCATGTAAGTGGAGGTCAATTAGCAAACAGTCTAATCCACTCTGTCATTAGATTTCACTTTTAGTTAATGAGTGCCTACATCAGGGCATATTCAATCTTTCTGCGAATTGATTTGACAGGAAGCCAACCAACAGTCTTATAATGCTTTGGAGACTAAAAATACCCATTGGTATAATATCCACATTCAAGATCCAAAGCCCACTTCAACAGATGGATTCTTTACAGTGTTTCTCAACCTTGGCAACTTTAAGATGTGTGGACTTCAACTCCCAGAATTCCCCAGCCAACTATGTTTCCTTTCCAATATGTGTGTCAGATCTGCCATCGAACCGCTTTAACCCTGCTCCGCTTCGCTTTGATGGCAGTCTGCCATAAAATGTGAGGAGGGGGGAATGGGAAGATAGGGAAGGGGTAATGACGGGAACCAGAGGCGCCATCCAGAGACAATGGTTGAAAGATCCAAGGATGCAAGCCTGGGAATGGAACGCAAAATGCCCATCTAAAGAAGCGCCAAAATGTGGAACCGTTACCAAAACATCTAATTTGAACCTTATTGGATAATCACCAAGATGACCAAGGGGGCAAATTATCAGGATTGTGTAGGAAATCCTCAGATCTGGCTTTGCTACGCTGTAACCACTTGGCTTCAATAAAAATAGAGATTTCACTACAAATGAAGTCGAGGGTCTTTCTTACTTGACTATCAAACCTGGGACAGGCCTGACAATGTGTGCATAAAACTGCACCCCTGTCCATTAGATGGACACTAGGAGCTGGTAGCTAGTGGTTAGTATACAGCACAGAACTTCAAACATGGGTGTTTTGCAAAGTTTGGCACTGGGTGAGAAGGGAATTTGTCAATGGGGAGGAGAGGAAACATACAAATATGGCAGAGAGGGGAGCAGAGAGAAGTGGAGAAGAGAAAGGAGAGGAAGTAAAGAGTGGAAGGAGAAGGAGAGGGAAGTGGGGGGGAGAAGGGAAGAGATGGAAAATCACAGTAAAATATTGTTATATAATATGTTAAAGTTATTAGGCTGATGAAAGAAGTGGAAAGTAAATTGTATTATGTATAAAGTTAATAGAATGATGTGAGTGATTAATGTAAGGTTATCAAAATTGTTAATCTTAACATTATCATTTGATATCAAAATTAATACTTAGAAACCACATTGTTCATGTATTTAAGGTATTTAATGTTTATATAATTGTATAAAAGTTAATAATAAAAATATGGCATTTTATAGCACATGGAACTGTCCGCACCATATTTCTGTAAGAAAGCTCAGAGCACTATCCTGAGTTACGCAATATAGGTAGTCCTCAACTTACAACAGTTCATTTAGTGACCATTCAAAGTTACGACGACACGGGAAAAAATAACTCATGACCATTTTTCATCCTTACAAGTCCTGCAGCATCCTCCTGTTCATATGATTGAAATTTGGGGGCTTGGCAACTGGTTCATATTTATGACAGTTGCAGTGCCCGCGGGGTCATGTGATCATGTTTTGCGACCGTCAGAGAAGCAAGTTAATGGGGAAGCCAGAATCACTTGACAACTAACTTAACAATTGTAGCGAGTCACTTAACTGTGGCAAGAAAGTTTGTAAAATGGGGCAAAACTCACTTAACAAATGTCTCACTTAGCAACAGAAGTTTGGAGCTCTATTGTGGTCATAAGTCATAAGGACTACCTGTACTTTTTTGTTTGCTGCCTGAGAGAAATGTGTCCTGCACTTAGACCACTGTTTCTCAACCTTGGCGACTTTAAGATGTTTGGACTTCAACTCCCAGAATTCCCCAGCCAGCTTTGCTGGCTGGGGAATTCTGAGAGTTGAAGTTCAAACATCTTAAAGTCGCCAAGGTTGAGAAACACTGACTTAGACACAGACTGTTCTTGATGCATTTGTTGAATCTTGAATACGATCTAGGGAGATAATAATAAAACCTGTACAAGTAATGAAGAGCAATTGATTAATTAGGCTCCTTCTTCTTGCAACCCTTGTTCCAATGCATATAGTTTTGAATATTTTCAAGATAAGGTTGAACAGGCTAAAGTTAAATCTTTAATAAATAAAACCAGTTGACATCAGCCAACAATTTCAGAATATTTATAACGGAGTTCCATTTTCAGCGGTTCCCCTCTGTCTAGCGTCATGCATGATGCCACAACCCAAGCTTCGTATTTATTGGGTTTAGATTGGTTGCTGGAATTCCTCAAACCATCTACAAAGAAGTCAATTTGTCAGAGCGTGTAAGATTAGGCTTGTGCCAATAAAAATGATATCAATCTTGCAGCTGATTTACTGCAGCATAGCTTTTTCCAACCTAACAACCAAGGACTTGGTATCAAAAGGGTCAGCCCTTATGGATTTCCTGTCAGGAGTCTTATCCATTGAGTTTGGAAGAAGATTATGCTCACCTAATTGACCACAGAGTTATGTATCTGATCTGACAATGTCGACCGATACCACATCTATCATCACAGACCTGCATGGCTCTCTTTCCTTGGCAGTGGATCTTAAAACTTTTACTAAAGTTTTTTCTGCAGCTCTGTTACATGAGGTAGTTAACTGAGTGGAACCAAGTCTGCTGCAACAAGTATTCCTAGTGCTTATCATGTTCTGCAGTGTAGAAATTATGATTCCTGACATTTGATGCCAACCAGTTTCTTACTGCAATCCTGAATGGTTCCCAATGTGATAAAATGTTGGCCTTTCCAGAATATTTTTTTAGGAAGGAGAACCAATGGTACAAGATGTCCTCTTCCCTCTTCATACATAAATACCCCTAAACAGAGTAATACTACTTCTAGACAGTGTAATACTATAATTCATACTTGAGCATTTTTTGTTGCTGGAGCATCAGAAAAATTATTTATCAGTGGAAACCTGAGTTGTAGTCCAATTTATTTTACGACAGCAGGTGGTGGAATGCTACACAGATTATGTATGCCCCCTTTATTTGAAAAAACCAAAGACTTCTACCTTTTATACCTTTACTACTAGTAGCAACCTGCTCCTTTGAAAATACGAAACAGCCTGCTTCTCTGGAGCACAATTAAAAAAAAAATGCTGCCTCGTCCAGAAGGCCACACCAAACATGGTTTGCAAAATGTGCCTGCAAAAACACTGCATAACACCATAAACTGGGCAGCGTAGTAAAGGAGTAAGCATGGCCATTCTCCAGAACGCTCTGCTCTGGTCCACTCCAGCCAGCTTCCAACCTCCATTATGAAGAGTCCTCTCCCTCCAAGAAAGGGTTTTAATCAAACAATCAATGCAAAAGCATCTACAAACATTCATGAGGACAGCCCAATAACTCACTCTTTTCACCATCTTAACTGAAAACTGATCACATCTGGGTCCTAACTATGAAGTGTAACCAAGGGAACTCCAACCTTGGCAACTTTAAGACTTGTGGATTTCAACTCCCAGAATTCAAAGCTGGCTGAGGAATTCTGGGAGTTGAAGTCCACAAGTCTTAAAGTTGCCAAGGTTGGAGACCACTTGGTCTAACCCAGGGGTGGGCAATTATGGCTCCTTCATGACTCGTGGACTTCAACTCCCAGAATTCAAAGCTGGCTGAGGAATTCTGGGAGTTGAAGTCGACAAGTCTTAAAGTTGCCAAGGTTGGAGACCCCTTGGTCTAACCCAGGGGTGGGCAATTATGGCTCCTTCATGACTTGTGGACTTCAACTCCCAGAATTCCTCAGCCAGCCATGCTGGCTCAGGAATTCTGGGAGTTGAAGTCCACGAGTCATGAAGGAGCAGTAATTGCCCAGCCCTGGTCTAACCCATCTTAATATTATTTTTAATAGGTCTTGATTCTGATGTGCCAAAATCCCCTCCTCTCCCACCACTACTTCCATCTGCAACAACAGCTGGCTACCAGTTCAGCCACATGTGGCTTCGCCTTTCCTAGAATTTGTGGCGCCTTGCTTCCTTGTGATGTGAGGTGATAGAAATGCTTAGAGTGACAATGGAAATTGGCATACGGAAAACTGTGGAGCAGCGGATCTGACAGCCACATCACCTTGGCATTCAATCTCGGCTGACAATTTTTATATCGCATCAGAACACTTAGAACATATGCTTTAGAAGCAGTTGTGTGAATCTGACTTAACAAAAAACAAACAAGTCACAGGAGGCCAAGAATCCTGGGAACGCATTCGTCTAAAAACTGTGCTCTTATTATAGGGAGTCTATCATGACAAAAAAAAAAAATTCCTGTTTTCCTTTCAGCTTGACTTAGCACACATTCATTAGACAAATTATGTGCATATGATTCTGTTGGATCAGAATCTCCACACTTGATTTTCAACAGCAGTCTTTGCGTTGCAGGCTGTAACATTTGGCAAAAGATGCATTGTTCTAATTAACACATGTTCCGAGAGAGGCACTCTGCCTCAAATGCTTTATTGATCAAATGTTTGCTTTTCTACACGCACCAAAGATAAATCATTGGTCCATGTTTTTAAAACAAGACAAAACAGAAGCGATATTTATATGAGCTAGAAAGCCTCTGGAAGACAGTTTGAACTCCATGAAATTCAGTGACAGCTGGCATCACAATGCAGAGATTGCCCTGTGGGAATAAACATTGGCTGCTGTCGAAGAGAAAGAACAAGGACTAATTTGCTGGTGGAGAAATCAAGATGGCTGAGACAACTTTCAGGATCTAAGAAGGCAAGGTGCTGCTTCTGGGCTCCTCAAGGAAAGGAAGCTACACAGGTGGTCCTTGTTTAATGATCACGAGCAAATACAGTGAAAAAACCAGTAGGAAATTGGAAGTTGCGGTCATGTGAGGTTCTCACTTAATGACTGGTGCAGTCCTTGATTAAAAATGGCAACTGGGACTTCTGGAACTGCTGTCTAGAAATAGCATGGTCATGTGGTTTTGGTTTTTTTTTAAATTACAACCATGCCCATTAATAATAGTGTTTCCAGTCCCAATTAATGGAGTTTAATCAAATATTACTGTCATTGACCAGACATTAAAGGAGGTCTGTTTGTATCTACATGTACCTGATCAAACTGAACAGGATTTTTTCTTAATCCCCTAAATCCCGAAGCAATTTAGAAAGGATATATTGGCTAAATGAAATCAGTGGCAGATCCAAATTTCAGGAGGATTGGTGGTCAGAGAAGGAAGTCAGAGCTGGACAGATTTCATTCAGCCAGGCTTTTTTTCAGAATACCTGGATAGATGAATCAAATAATCCCTTCAAAAATATTTGGCAACACAACTAAGTCACCCCCTCCCTGAAGGTGAATCTACCCAAGACTGACCATGGTTGCTCTTCCAATCCTTCCTTAGGGAACAGTAGAGAAGAAGGAAGTTCCTTGTTTCACTCTTAAAATGGCCACTTTGACTTTAAAACTGAATCTCCAATGTACTGTATTTTTCAGTGTATAAGACGCTCCGGAATATAAGAAGCACATTAACTTTAGAGAAGGAAACAAAAAAAAATAAATCTGCCTCTGCCTCCCAGCAATTTGCCTCCGTGGATCCCATTTTCACGCACTTCATTTTAAGCCTCCATGCATCCCATTTTCTCACGCTCCATTTTAAGCCTCCATGCATCCTATTTTCCCACGCTCCATTTTAAGCCTCCATGCATCCTATTTTCCCACGCTCCATTTTAAGCCTCCGTGCATCCCATTTTCTCATGCTCCATTTTAAGCCTCCATGTATCCCATTTTCGTGTGCTCCATTTTAAGCCTCTGTGCAGCCCATTTTCCCGTGCTCCATTTTAAGCCTCCGTGCATCCCATTTTTGTGTGCTCCATTTTCAGCCTGGAACTGGCTGAAACTGGGATGCATGGAGACTGAAACTGGAGCATGCGAAAATGGGATGCATGGAAATGGAGAGTGCAGAGGCGGTAATATGTGGCAGTGGTGAAGGGCCGCGACAGCTCCAATGGGCAGCAGTGATCCCTTCAGCCTGGAACAGCTGATCGTCGGGAGGCAGAGGCTGAAGGGTGAGGGCTGGTGGGTGGGCGAGGCTTCAGCAACAGTCACTGTATAAGACACAGAGACATTTTCACTCACTTTTTGAGGGTGAAAAAGTGCATCTTATACACTGAAAAATACAGTATATAGAAAGGAGACAAGGTTTTGATCATGTGGCCATAACCACTATCTCACTTTTTGACTCCTCCTTCAAAAATGACCCTGGTAGCAGCTGTAAAGCAGGGAGCCCAGGAATTGACAGTGGATAACTTGCAAAAACACGGACCCCAGAATGTGCCCAGCCTAAAATTAATTCTTAGAATAAATTATTTAAACCACTTGTTTCTTCCTCCTTTATGAAAAGGCAATGCATACTTGTACTTTTTTCTCTCTTAGCTACTTCAAGGTCTTGAAAACGCAGAAAATTACCAGATTATATTTTTAATTTATTTCTAGCTTTCAAAATTAAGTTGTGACGGAAGATGAAGCAAAGTGTCTGAAATCACGTTCCAAGTTCAACTTTAGGACTATTTCACATAGTACAAGTAGTCCTTGACTTATGGCTTGAAGTTATGATGGAATTCCCCCGCCCCAAAAGGTACTAATGATTCAGTTTTGAAGTTACGACGGCTGCACACACCCCAGTTGTGTGACTGCAATTTGAGTTGATCTGTCGTTTGTACTGCCCCTCGGTCACACGATAGTGATTTACATTTTGGCCAGAAAATGTAATTTACAACAAAAACCTGGCCATTGCAAACAATGGTTCCCTTAAAACCACAGCATTCATTGTACAAATGGTGTTCACTTAATGACCATCACAAAAATGTTTCAGCTGATAACATGGTGACCACTTTACAACTGTCAACACTTAGGACCACAATTGCCAGGTTCCATTATGGTTATAAGTCAAGGATTACCTGTATACTAAAAATGCACTTTCACCTTTATGGAGTAATCAGAGATACACAGACAGTACAGGTTGTCTTCAATTTACAACAGTTCATTTGGTGACTGTTCAAAGTTATAATGGCACTGAATTGTGATTTTTTCACAATTACAACAATTGCAGCATCCCCATGGTCACATGATCAAAAATCAGATGCTTGACAACTGGTTCATATTGATGACATCGTGGGGGTCATGTGATCAGCATCTACGACCTTTTGACAAGCAAAGTCAATGGGGAAGCCAGATTCACTTAACAACTGTGTTATTAACTTCACATATGCAATGATTCACTTAACAACGGTGGCAAGAAAAATCATAAAATGGGACAAACTAACTTGATTAGGTTTCACTTAGCAATATTAATTTTTGGCTCAATTGTGGTCATAATGTGAGGACCCCATGTACCACTTCTGGTCTTCTTATGTATATATTACCCTTATGTCATGCATATCTTTCTATCATTTGTAAAAAACTATAGACCTACAAATTAGGTTTCGGGTGAATGATTTAATTGATACAAATATACACAACAGGAACACAGAAAAAGAAATATAATGTACATAAAACCTATTACAAAACCTGAACCTGAATGTGTGTAACAAAGTATATTTGCACCACAGTTCCTTCTTTTTCATCCCAAGGACTGGATGCAAAAATGACCCTATTTTGCAGCAGCTGTGATGTTGAAAGTATAGCACAAATATAGTTATTTGCCACATTTGTCTTACTAAATGAAAGAACAACTTCAAGTACTATTTTAAGACTGCTGATGCAATAGAAAAACAGTTTTATTTAAGGCATTTTCTTTTGTAGTTTTTTGAATGTATACTCTAAATACCTTATTTTCAAGTTGCTTTTTTAATTAATTGGAGATGTATTCTAAATCTGTTTCATCTGATTAATGTAACCAATTACTGGAAGCACAAGTTAAGCACAAGACTTAATACAATAGACTCACAGTGCCAGTGCAACGTGCCATATGTACATACCTGTGGAATAATGTGTGTGTGTGTGTGTTTGTATCTGTATGTGGAAATATGCCTAGCCCGGGTATTTCCTGGGGTTAGGTATTTGTTTTAAGTCTGGAGATATACTCTGTATTTGTATGTACCGTATTTAATCGGCGTACAACACGCACTGGCGTATAATACGCACCTTAATTTTAAAAGAGAAGTTTCAGGAAAAAAGTAATTTTGCAACCACGACTGAGCCCAACATTTCTATTGTTAAATGAAACATTTGTTAAGTGAGTTTTGCCCCATTTTATAACCTTTCTTGGCACAATTGTTAAGTGAATGGCTGCAGCTGTTACCGTAAATTACGTACCGTAATAACACCGTAAACGAATCTGGTCCCCCCCCCCCTTGATTTGCTTGTCAGAAGGCTGCAAAAGGTGACCCTGCAATCTTGGGACGCAGCTACAGTCATAAGTATGAACCAGTTGCCAAGCCGCTGAATCGATGCTGCAAAACTGTGAAAACCGGTTGAACGGTCACTAAGGGTGCTGTTGTAAGCCGAGGACTACCTGTAGGACAGGGGAGTCCTGTCACTTCCCTGGGGGGGGGATTCCCCCTGCGGCTTCTGCAGCCGCAGCAGCGATGCCGCAGCCTCCATGCGGCTGGGCAGGGCCGCGGGAGCTTGGGAGTCCCCCCATGCGAGGGGGATTCCCCCGGCGGCTTCTGCAGCCGCGGCGGCGATGGTGCGGCCAGCAGAGGTTTGGGAATCCCCCTCGCATGGGGGGATTGCCAAACCTCCGTCGGTCGCACCATCGCCGCCACAGCTACAGAAGCCGCGGGGGGAATCCCCCTCGCATGGGGGGGATTACCAAACCTCCGCCGGTCGCACCATCGCCGCTGCGGCTGCAGAAGCCGCGGGGGGAATCTCCCTCGCATGGGAGGGACTCCCAAGTTCCCGCGGCCCTACCTGGCCACACGGAGCCATGGGAAAACTCTGACGGGGGGAGGAAGGTACATATCGGTGTATAATGCGCACATGCGATTTCTGCATTCTTTTCAAGAAGAAAAGGTGCACGTTATACGCTGATAAATATGGTATTCTGTGTTTCTGTGCTTTGTGTGATTGTACCGATGGAGGCTCACACAATTTCGCTGCACACATTTTGTGCATTGACAATAAAGGATTGAATTGAAGTAAAACTGTATTTCTTTTTAATTCCATTTGCAATAATACATCACTAACCTTATTGTTGATTATAGCTTCAGAGTCATCAAAGACAAAATCTCCGTCATAGCTGTTCACAAAGCAGATAATGGAAAAAAGTCCCACAATGGTTTTGGCCCAATATGGTGGAAGAGTCAGGAGTGGTATATCATGGTCCAGGTTAACTTCTCCCTGCGCCATTCTGCAGACTTCTGGTTAAGAATTTGGAGTACCAACATTATGCTGGTTGTGAATCTAAAAGACATGCAACATAAATGCGTAAGGAAAGAATCAACTCAGCCCTTAGCTACAAATACTCTCTTCTATCTGTGGCAATTCAACTTAATGCCAATTTTTTTTTACATGTACTGTATTTTTCGGTGTATAACACACACTTCCCCCTCCCAAAAGTGGGTGAAAATTGTGGTGCTTCTTATACACTGAATACAGCAGTTTTTGGCCTCCTGAGCCCCCCATGCATCTTGCTTTCCTCTCCCCAGCTTCCAGAAGCATTTTGCAGGCCTCCAGAACCCTTAATGCGGCTCGTTTTCGCCAAACGGGCTGCGCGGAGAGTTCTGGAGGCCTGCAAAATGCTTTTGGGGGTTGGCAAGGGGGAAAACAAGACACATGGAGGCCAACCCCCCCATTTTCCTCTTCTAAATCTAGATGCGTCTTATACTCCAAAAAATACGGTATTTACTAACATGTAAAAATATTTCCTAATCCACTTGTTAACACACATGGATAGTACATCATTTCTGACATATTGGTAGTTGGAGAACAGGGGGTTATATGAAGAGAAAACAAAATAAAAACTCCTTTCCCTTATTATAAAAACTCTTTTATAGCTGTATATAAATGTGTAGTTTAAACGGCTTTGATACTTACTAAAGTTGTAATAAGGAACGGCCTGAGTAAGTTATTGTAAAAATTCTGTTTTTAAACAACTACTTGGCAAAATGTCTGCTTCTAATACTTTTAAGATTTTGGAATTCAAACCCTATTTTCTATGAACCTAAATGATTTATTTTCTTTAGAAAATGTAGATGACTGCCTGTCTTAAATACAGGTAGTCCTTGACTTAAGATTGAACCCCAAAAATTTGTTGCTAAGTGAAACATTTGTTAAGTGAATGCTGCCCCTATTTTATGACCTTTTGTGCCATAGTTGTTAAATGAATCACTGCAATTGTTAAGTCAGTAACATGGTTGTTAAGTGAATCTGGCTTCCCCACTGAATATGCTTGTCAGAAGGTGATCACATGACCCTGAGACACTGCAGCTGTCATAAATATGAGTCAGTTGCCAAGAGGCTGAATTTTGATCACATGATTACCAGGATGCTGAACTGGTTGTAAGTGTGAAAAACGGTCATAAGTAACTTTTTTCAGTACTGTTGTAACTTTGAATGATTACTAAATGAAGTTTAGTATGTTGAGGATCTGTAATACAACTCTGTGGCCAGGAATAAAAAGATATAGTTGCTTATTATCAATGTAGTGATATCTCACCCTGTGCTGACTGATGATCTCAGCCAGAAGTTTATATAGATGTTAAATAGAAATGAGAAATAAGTAGAGACATTGGACACAAGAAGTCCCAAAAGTGATTGCTTCTTGGATGAGAAGTGAAACGTCTTCAAAGAAAAACCAGGAAGTCCAGTTGTCTCTTGAAAAAGCACATTTGGGACAACCATGACCTGGATGACTGAGAATCTTCATCTACACAAGGAGGTCTAGGGCTAGGCCTCTTTTCCCCTATCAATATTGAATGAGGAGAACCGCTACAATGGGTTATTCTCAATTCCTGAAGCCAGTCCAGAAGAACATTATGGTATCAAAGACTGCTGAGATTTAAGGAAGGCAAGAATGAATGTAGGTCCTCTTCTTGAACCCTGCAAAGGTAACCTGCAAAGATGAACAATGCTATCTCATCATTATAAGCAATCTGAAATCTTACTGAAAAAGGTCCATGCATGATCTTTCTATGATCCTACAAGAAGAACAGAAATCCTGTGGCCCTTCAAATATTGCTAAACTAGAACTCCTGATGTCTCTCCTGATTAAATGTGTTGACTGAGAGTACAACCAACATCTGGAGAACTGTAAATCCCTTACTCACTGTAGAGAGTAAAGAGGATGACCTTGATGGAGATAAGGGAGATCCATTACCAAAGCAACAAGGAAGGAAATATTGTTGAAGTCCAAACAATGAAAGAGGAGCGCAAAAAACGGCTTAGACAACACTTTCCTAAGTTGCTTTTCCTTCATTAACAGCTTGTGTATTCCTTTATGTAAGCAGCATTGTCATGGTTTTAAGAATGTTATTATGCCAAGATACAAGCAGATTTTATGCTAACAGAGGCAGAATGTTAAGTTATTTTTACGATATTGAAGGAAGTTAGGGTACAAGCCTTCAGGACCTTAACTAAGAGTAAATCCCATTGAACAGTTACTTCTAAAAGTCTTTTTAGATACCGTAGCTCAGCGTAATTCATTTTACTAGAATTTTGTCACTGGAGAATAACATGGTTAAAAACAAAGCAGGTGCTTCAAAACCTCTTGCACTTTTGCTCTTGAGACTAATTTGCATCTCTTTTCAATTTTTATCCTGTTAATATCTAATTTCCTTTTCTCCTTCCAAGCAAAGATTTAAGCAAATCTATCATCCAACCAACATATGCTTCTTTCCTTCTCCACATTCTCATCTTTCCTCCCAAACTGTAACCAAATTAGCTAACAGTGACTTCATTCACAGAATGATGGAAAATAAAATTTCTGCTTTTGTAGAAGGGCTAGTGTGGAACGTGGTATACAAAAGATGGAAAGAACTTGACAATATAAAAAACATCAAGAATGACAGCACTACTGACCAGCCATTAGTGTGGACAACAAAGAGAGAAGCAAATTCTGCTAACCCAGATTTTCGGTGCGGAATTGAGGAACCCTGAAGATCTTCAAGCTAGGTCCCCAAATGATGCAAATGCATGAATGGCTGGAAATTTGGAATCTTTGGTCTTCATCTGGCTATTTCAAAATTAAATCTTCCTTACTGTTCCTTTTCATCACTAGCAGAGAAATTCTTAATTTCCAATGGAAGAGATTACATGTAGTTGAGGATTGAATTGTCAACCAAGATCGAGCTTGGTTGTTTCATTATCCAACATCTAGGTGACCATGGGAGAATGGAGAATTGGCAAGTAGACCGACTGTTTGCGAATTCCTGTCTGGACAAGGAGAGGATGTGAGATTCCCCACAAGTTCTACAGACAATTGCTCCTCACAAGGAAAGTACAAGACAACAGTCTCCAGTGGTTTTAGAAAGGCCTGGAATAATTAGCCACAGGCACCTGGCTGGGTCCACTTTACCACTGGAGCCCCCCTGCAGCAGCCAACCCACCATGGGTGTTCATCCTTGGCTGACCCACTCCTGGTGCTCCTCCCCTGCACACAGAGTAGAGTAGAGTAGAGTAGAAGAGAATTCTTTATTGGCCAAGTGTGATTGGACACACAAGGAATTTGTCTTTGTGCAATTGTCCCAGGCAATTTGTCAAAGGACACTTGTCCCCGGCCAATTCACAGCACAGGACAATCCGGACCTGCAATTCTCCTGGTCAATTTGTTTTCTTTAATCTTATTAGGACAACATTTCCAGCAGATTTCAATCTGGCAGCTCCTTCTACGTTCTCTTTTCTCTCCCCCCCACTTTCCTTCCTTCCCAAACAAGTTCATCTCTTTTTAAAAACAAGGACTAGTAGTTCCCCATACAAGATAAAGTTCTAACTACGTTATAAAACTAAGTACTTTTCTCTATAATAAAAAGTGTTTAAAGGGTTCGTTACAGCTTTATTATTTTCAAGTATCCAGACCATCTCAATAATTTTGGGACTGCAATTTGGGATTGCATTGGCTTTGTATACTTCTGTTTCTAATTACTTTCATAAATTGCTTCTTTTACTGTTTCAGATTGACAAGCCTGAAAATATGGCTTGAGTTTCTTTTAGATCTTAGTGAACAAAGTTTTAAATACAAATTTAAGGGTTTGAGTGATAGAACTTTGATTTTAGAAAGATACAAATGAACTAAGGGTCCTGCTGGATTTGAAATAAGATTTTGGAATTAATTATAAGAACCCTTCCTGTGGGAAAGTGCCTTTGCTTTGAATTCTTTTTAAAAAAAGATACGATGGGGCACTAGAGAGAACTAGAAGACACTAAAGATTATAATTAAAGGAGAAGAACACTTAAATTTGACTTACTAATATAAAATGGGCCATAATATTTTAATATTAAAAAAACTATAAAGGATAGACTACGTTCAAAAGATGTTATGGGAGAAGAACAAGTTTTACTAGATAAGAGTGAGATTGATCTGAAAGTGGAAAGCAGATTTAAAAATGACAGCTTTTAGAATGACATGGAAAATATGCTAAATTAGACATACAAGGGAAATCACCTTAAGTCTTAATAGACATCATTAGACAAGAGATACACAAATAACAAACCAAGAAAGAGACCTGGGTAATTTTCTAAGAAGGAATAAATAAAAATAAATCAAGTTCTAGGATATTATTTGAAGGGATTGAAAATAAAGACAGTTAAAAGTGACTAGGCATATAAAGTTGGTTTATTTGATCAATGATAAAATAGATATATTGTTATTTCTGGTAACCCTTAATAGACTTTTGCTGATCAATGATGAGGTTTCGAGGATTCGTTTATAAATAAGAGATGGGATATGGGAAGAAGAGATAATCTGCTTCATTTTAAGAGAAAATGGTAGGTTACTAAATTGTTTATAAGGGGGGAAGTCATTTTATATTTTTATATATTTTTTCTTTACTATATTATTTTTTAGTTTGTATTAACTTTTATTCTTGTAAGGGCAATTTTTTAAATAAAATTACGATTAAAAAGAGAATATACCGTATCTCATTAATATGTTGCTTGCTTTTGCAAACAAGTATATATATTAGATGACATTGGTACAAGAGGGGTTTGAAATGAATGCTGGCTGCAAATTACATTTTAAAATTGTCTTCCTTCATGTATCTCTCTTACTCTTAGGCTATCCTCCCAAGGAAACAAGAAAAAATATCTTCCACCACAGTTAATACCCACAACCTCTTTTTTTTACTGAACCTAGATAACCTTTTCAAAACTTAAAATACTGGAACACAGATCTCAAGGGGTCTCCAATTTCACTTCACTGATCATGATCTGTGGCCCTATATTATTGAGGGAAAAAAAATTCAAGCAAAACATTGCAATTCCTGTGCTAAATAAAAAGCTTTCTTAAGGATTTTTTTTAAACTTGGGAGAGCAAAAAAAGGAAAAGGATAGAAAAAAAGAAAGAAAACACCAGTTAAGATTTGACCAACAGATGATACCAGGCCTCCCAAGCAAAGCCCTTTCTGAGATGGGAAATAAATTGATTTGTGGCAGACATTAATTTGTTGAGTCTACAATCCAGCCACAGTTACTATAGCAATATCCCCTATATTGATTTTGATAAAAATACACAAAGTGGCATACTCTGGCTAATTATCTTGTTTTTATGCTATCATTGCTATTCCCTTCTGTTTTAAAGCCAATCTTCTGGACAAAAACAATTTAGTAGGGAGTAAAGGTAAATAGGAGAGTAATAACAATTTTCAGCAAAGCCATAATGGAAATTCCCAAAGAGAAGAATGCCATCTTTTTCTAGGCAAAGAATATCTTTTGGAAATACATAAATTCTGAAATTCTCTAGAATTAATCCCTCCCTCAATCTCACACTTTACACACATAGTAAATTTATTCAAATGAGATGTCTTATTACGCCCAAGGATATGTGTATGTTTGGCCTGCATTCAGAACACACACACACATACACACCCTATATACTTGCAGTCTCCTCAATAGAAAGACTTAGGGAATTCTATGCCACCTATAAATATGTCCCATGCAATTCAATGGGATTACATGCAAGAAAGCATACATACAAGCATACACACACAACCATTCTGACCACCTGCATACACGAAACTTTCTGATGTGTGACACAAAATGCATCCCCCCAAATTATTTTAAAGTTGGAATATGTCCCATGCATACCCCCAAGATGGAAATATGGAGGATTCTTTCTACACATTTTGCAGGTAGAAAATTTCCATTGTGGCCGGTTACTGAATCCACTCCTAAGATGGACTGACCAGGAAGCCTTAAAGCAAGTTATCCCAAAGATGCTTCTTTTGCAAGAGGCAACTGGACGTTCTGGTGGTTTTTGTTTGAAGACATTTCGCTTCCCATCCAAGAAGTTTCTTCAGCTCTGACTGGACGGTGAGGGAATGGAATCCAGTCAGAGGTGGGGGAATGGAATCCAGTCAGAGGTGGGGGAATGGAATCCAGTCAGAGGTGGGGGAATGGAATCCAGTCAGGGGAATCCAGTCAGAGGTGGGGGAATGGAATCCAGTCAGAGGTGGGAGAATGGAATCCAGTCAGAGGTGGGGGAATGGAATCCAGTCAGGGGAATCCAATCAGAGGTGGGGGAATGGAATCCAGTCAGAGGCGGGGGAATGGAATCCAGTCAGAGGTGGGGGAATGGAATCCAGTCAGAGCTGAACAAGCTTCTTGGATGAGAAGTGAAACATCTTCAAAGAAAAACCAGAAAGTCCAGTTGACTCTTGGGGAAAAAAAAAAAGCATCTTTGGGACAACCATGACTTAACATGGATTGTCTGTGGAGATTCTTAGTCATCCAGGCCACGGTTGTCCCAAAGGTGCTTTTTCAAGAGGCAACTGGGCTTCCTTTTTTTTCTTTAAAGGCATTTCTCTTCTCATCCAAGAAACACTACTCAGGTGACTCCCGAAGACCCGGACAAACCTCCAAACGGAGAACTCAAGAACTGTCTCCAACCCTTCCATTCCACACCATTCGCATGAGAAGCGAAACGCCTTCCAAGAAAAACCAAGAAAGTCCAGTCGCCTCTTGTGGGGAAGGAAAAAACAAAGCACCTTTGGGATTTAACGCAACTTCTTCTGGCCAGCGAATCGCTCCTCTCCTTTAAGCCGCGGCCGTCCCGAGTTCGCTCCTTGCAAAGACCAGCCGCGGAAGGTCGGCTGGATGCAGCTCACCCGTTGCCGTCCGGCACCTTAAAAGGCCGAAGGGAGTCAGCCTGCCAAAGGCAACCTCGGATGTGAGCGCCGCGAAGTTTTGCGCGGTTTTTTTTTTTTCCCTTCTTCTTCCCGGAACGTGGAAGGGACGCTTCCCCCCCCCACCCCACCCGCCCCAAGTCCGCCCGGCTAGAGAAGCAGGTCCCCGGGACAGACCGCAGTAGCAGGCACAGAGGCGGGGAAACGCCTGCAAAAGTGGCGTGGAGGGCCGGACCCTTCCCTGTCCGCCACGAGAGATTTCCCACCACCCACCCACCGCTCCCTCTCCCGGCTTTTGCAGCGTGGCGGCTCCTCGAGCGCTTCCTTTTGTCCTGAGCGCTGCTCTGGCGGAGGGAGCCGCGGAAGAGCCTCCCCCTGCCGCCACAGGCAGCTTCCTTAACGCGGGGACCCTGGGATCGGCCAGCCCTGCCCGTCCCGCGGCCCCGCCAGACCCCCGCCTCGCTCCGGACGGGCTTTTACCTGCAGCTGGAAAAGGCGCCCGAGCGGCATCGCCCACCCGCGCTGAGGGAACTCTGCCCTCTCTCCTCAGACGGAGCCGGGGATGGGCGGGCCCGGCACCGGTCGAGCGAAGGAGGAGCCGGCCTGGCCTCCTCGCTCCCGGAAGGCAGACGCCTGGCGGATTGGCTCGCCTTCCCCGCCCTTGCGAAGGACCGACCCTCGCTCATTGACGGGCGGAGTGACGTCTGCCGGGCGGAGACGGCGGGCGGGGAAGAGGCCGGGCGTGGAAGTGGCGGGGGGGGGGGAGGGTGGACTCGCGTGGATTTTTATTTTTTATTTTTAAAAGGGGTTATCCAACTGCGCGATCGTGGAGGATTTATAGCTGGGAATGGGAAGTGCTGCGCGATCCTAACTGGATGCGCGTCCCCTGTGGAATTATAGGAGACCCAGCCAGCTTTCATGCTTAATCGGGACTAGAATTCCCAGCCTCCTGGTTTCTAGACCAGCACCTTCACCACTACACTAAACTGGCTCCTGCCTGTCCTATTGATTATTTGATAATCACTGATTTTAAAGGTTGTGATGAATCAAATGCAAACAAAACAACAACCCTGCTGCTTTAGAACTCATCTTTTCAGACAAGGTTGTCAGATGTCCCCTCTGCTCATCATACTGACAGTAGAAGTTCTCCTCGCCCAGATCAGGAGAAATAAGGAGATTAAAAGATTGAAAATTAAGAAAGAAGAATACAAGACTCAGGCCTTTGCGGATGACTTGGTATTTTTTGTAGAGGAACCAAGGGAATCAGGAAAAATGTTGATAGCAGAAATAGAGAAATATATGGGAAATAGAGAAATATGAAAAACTGCAAAGAAGTCAAGGAAACTGGACCTCTGACCTCAATTGCGCCTGATATCCTATGACACCCACAGGAATAAGCTTGCCCAAAGGGTTTACTTCCAAATCAAGCACCACTTTAAAGAAGACTGCTTGCTTTAATAGGAACACACGTAAAGCTTTTATTTATTAATAAATATTATGTATTATTTAGATAACATGCACAGGTTGGAAGAAATTTCCTGTGTTTCCCAGCTGGGAAGCAGACCTATGCTGAGAAGAAATAGGCACTGAAACCAGTGGTGGAATTCAATTTTTTTACTACCGGTTCTGTGGGTGTGGCTCGGTGGGCATGGCTGGGGGGTCATGTGACTGGGTAGGCAGTTTCTGTAAGCAGGGCAATAAAGATTAGGCTAGGAACAACCCCAGAATGTTTCTTTCCTGCCTTCCTTACAGGATTAACCCTGTAAAGTGGAAAAAAACAGAAGGAGATTTCTTCTAACAGTTGGTTCTACGAACTGCTTAGAAAATTTACTACCGGTTCTAGCGAACCTGCTAGAACCTGCTGAATTTCACCTCTGACTGAAACCAGCTGTCAGAAAAGAGGTCCTTTAATTCAGGAAGGCAAGAAAAGTAATGAGCCTGCCAGGCATGTAAGTAAATTTTGAGTTGTGAATCTGTAGTTTTTATCAGTATTTTCCCTTTGAAGCTCTGGTAAAGCTGCCTTAATCGGTTACTCCTCTCCCTGCACCTTTGTCTTTCCTATCCTGGGGGTTAATCTTGTCAGAGAAGAGGAAAAGGGGGGTTCTTGGTGAGTTATTATTAGTTAAGTTTTAAGTATTTTCAGGATCTGAGACTTTGTTATTAGTTATATAGCTTTTAGCAGTCTGTCGGCCAGACTCCCAATTAAGTCTGATTGTTTGCTCCGATTTGCCTCAGGGTTTGTCTTTTAAAGGGGAAAAAATGCCTTTATCTTCTACACTGTCTTTTTTGGGGGGCGGGGAACTGTTTTTATTCTTTTGGTGTTTTTCTGGCTCTGTGGGGTATACTCCGCATAACTTCCTACACACACATGTTCAGAATGTGTCCTGATTGTTCAAAGCCAACTTTGCCTGCTTTTTTTTAGTTAAGTATCCCTACATAATAGACCAAGACAAAGATAAACACACCATAAAACCATCCTCTGTCCATCCATTTATTCAAGCCAAAAATAAAATAAAATAGGTTATAAGTTATAAAACCTATTTCAATATATATGAGAAGCCTAAAAAATTAAAATTCTGTTTGAGCCTCTCCAGTTTAATAGAAATGATAAAACTATAGAATTATGAAGTTTGATGTGAACATATGCAAGAAAACCAATTAAATCATCCTTCGGAGGTACTGCCCATCTTGTTCCTAAAGCTCTTAAGACATGGAAGATCCACTTGTGGACTTCAACTCCCAGAATTCCTCAGCCAGCTTTGCTTTATTGCTCTATTCCAGAATATTTTACGTGAAATATTTGAGTGATCAAAGCTACACTAAAGTCTTGGCATGGCTGTTTTCACAATTAATTAGACGTTGGTACAGGAAAAGTGACTTGGTAGTAGGAAGTTAGCACACACCCCTCTCCTAGAAGAATGAAATAGTCTAGGAAATATTAAAAAGGCAGAATATTTTTCCCTAAAGGAGCAACATGCCCTTGGAAAGCAGCTCCCACCTTTGTTAATAGCTGGGCTAGCTTTATTTACAACACAAAAGACCTTCACCCTCAGGACATGGTGGGATTACCCAACTCACCACATGGCACAAACAAAGTCCAAAAGCTTCAACCAAATTTGAATCATGACCAATGGCCACATGGGAGCCTACGACCAATTGGGATACATGCTCTTTACCACAGGAACAGGAAGCAAGGTCATAGCCCAAAAAAGGATATAAATCCACCCCTCTCTCTCTCACCCAGGTCCCTTTTTGCCCATGTGTCAAACCATTTGGACCTGTTCACCAATAAACCTTCTTTCCAAATAGCCTCCATGTATCCAGTGTTTTTCTCCCCACTTGGAACAGAACCCAGATGGACGTTTCTTCTAACAGTAGAATATCTGATAAAAATGAATGTACTATCAGGAATGATATTTTGATTCCAGCCTATACCTATGCTGAAACTATACTTCTACAGATAGAGAAATGACTGGACTAATGGGCAGATAAATGGGCAGTTGGCTGGACAGATGGGCAGACAGACTGATGGATGGATGGACACATGGAAAATGGAAAGTTGTACATACAGATTGATAGACAGATGGATAAGTTGACAGACAGACGACAGATCAACAGATGGACAACCAGTCAGGCAGACAATTGAACAGATGAATGGCTGGGGAGAGAGATGAACTGATGGACAGACCAAGAGACAGGCAGACTGACATATAGACAGATGGACAGATGGATGGATAAACAAATGGACAGGTGGATGGATGGACAGACAGACAGGAAGATTGACAGATGGATAGATGGAGAGACAAAAGGACCAATCAATAGATGGAGTCATGGATGGTCCCATTTTTTCCCAATATATTGATTTCCTAAATAAGACCAAAACAGATACAGATGCTAGGCATGGAGCTTTCTCAAGATATCTTTACATAGAGAGAATAGTTTTCATAAAAGAGGGTAAGGCATTTACTGACAGAAGCAATGGAGAGACATCTGCCTATTATTAGGATTGTTCATTGGTTACTAATTATTGATGATCAGATTATCTCTTTATCATGATCCATTTTCAACATCATCTTGCAGTTAGAAATTATGGGAATGTTATGAATTTGCAGCTGTATATTGACACAGCCTCTACCTATAAGGGGGGGTCAACTTATTTTCCAAAGCACCAGAAGGCAGGACAAGAAACAATGGATGGAAACTAACGGAGAGAAGCAACCTAGAACTAAGGAGAAATTTCTGGACAGAACAATTAATCAGTGGAACAACTTGCCTCCAGAAGTTGTGAATGCTTTAAAACCGGAAGTTTTTAAGAAGAGATTGGACAACCATTTGTCTGAAATGCTATAGGTCTTCCTGCCTGAACAGGGGGTTGGACTAGAACCGTGATAGCGAACCTATGCCACGGGTGCCACAGGTGGCACGCAGAGCCATCTTGCTGGGCACACAAGCTGTTGGCCAACTTACCTCCAGCTGACCATTCACATGTGATTGCGTGTGCATGCATGCGTGATTGCAGAGACCCAGCTGGTCTTCAGGCATCTGCTGTGCGTGTGCGCAATTACAGCAGGAAATCCAACTGGTCTTTGTAGCTCTCCTGTGCATGCACACACGATTGCTCATGTGTGCATGAGTGCCTGCACACACCACACATGCATTGCATGTGCAAAAGCTGCATGCATGTGCAGATATTGCACATGCAGCACACAGGGAGGATCCGCACGCAAGTGTGGATGGCACGCACAAAGCACGTACTTTTTGGCACTTGGTAAGTAAAAGGTTCGCCACCACTGGACTAGAAGATCTCAAAGGTTCAGTCCAACTCCAACTCTTTTATTCTATTATAAAAATTTAAAAGCTTGTAGACAGGGTATGGACAAAAAAGACATCCAAAGTGGTGAAAACCTGTGACTGGTCCACAAAGTAATTCTATCTAATCCAGTACTTTCATAAGAAAGAAACAGATGTGATTTCTCTACTGTTTGTATTACGTTAGGATGATTAAGGGAATAATTTATATTATGCTATATTTACTTTAAAGAAAGACTAGATCTAGGACTAGAAGAAAGGCATGCTGAATTGTCCAGATGTTTGAGGAATCTGAGGCTGCCTTTAGAGTGAAAGTAAGTTTGCAAACTTGAAAAAGCCTGTCACGTGGTTAGATATTCTCTAAAATGTTCTTTTTTCTTTTATTTCCTGCCCAGGAGGTAGAAACTGCTAAAATACTATACACAGCAGATGCCACACAGCATGTTAAAACAGAACTGAAATGTGTGTTGCAATAATGGTAAGTGGTAATATTCTGTCTTGCGCAATATGAAATGAAAACATATCAAAAGGCAGGCTGCATTGCCCCTTGTTTTTCTCTGTAAGAATTCTGTACAGTTCTTGGTAGCATTTGTATTATCTTTCTTAAAAATTCTCTATTTATTCCCCTTTATACACTGTCATGTAGAGGTGACTATTTCATTCCCAGTTTTAGTGAGCAGGTAATAATACCATTTTTCTAGTATATTATCATCTTTCTGAGTTCTATTGAGATAACACTTTTTTTGGATTTTTGAACAGGTAGTCCTCACTTAATGATGGGTTGCTTAGCAACGCTTTAAAGTACCAATGGACCTGAAAAAAGGTACTTATGACCTGCATTCAAAGTTCTCACACCTGGGGGCCCTTGTGGTTAGAAGACTTCATTTTGGGGACTCAGCAACTGTCCTGCATTTTTGGCTATTTAATAGAATAACAGTGTTGGAAGGAACTCCTGCTTAACCAGGGACTTTATATGATTTCAGACAAATAGTTGTCGAACCTCTTCTTAAAAACTTCCAGTATTGGAACACCCATAAGTTCTGTGGGCAAATTGTTCCACTGATTAATCATTCTAACTGTCAGGAAATTTCTCCTTAGTTTTCACTTGGTTTTCTCCTTCATTAGTTTCCGTCCATTGCTTCTTGTCCTACCTTTAGGTGCTTTGGAAAATAGGTCAACTCCCCTCTTCTTTGTGGTAGCTCTTTAGATAATAGACCATTACTATAATATCACCCCAGTCCTTTTTTTCATTCAACTAGACATACTGAATTCCTGCAACCGTTCTATATACATTTTAGCTTCCAGTCCCCTAATCATCTTTGTGGCTCTACTTGGCACTCTTTCTACAGTCTCAACATCTTTTTTGTATCATGGAGACCAAAACTGGTGCAATATTCTAAGTCTGGTCTTACCAAGGCATTATAAAGTGATACTAACACTTAGCGTGATCTTGATTCTATCCCGCTGTTGACACAGTTTAGGACTGTGTTGGCTTTTTTGGCAGCTGCAGCACACTGCGGGCTCATATTTAAGTGATTGTCCACAATATCCCTTTTGCAGTTAACTACTATTGAGCCAGGTATCACCTATTGTATTACCTATGCATTTGTTTTTTCTTGCTAAATATAGAACTCTACTTTTCTCACCACTGAATTTCATCTTGTTAAATAGGGCCCGGTGTTCATGTCTGTCAATATTTTGTAGCTTGAGCCTAGCTTGAGCCTAGCTCAGGGGTGGGCAAACTTTTTGACTCACGGGCCACAATGGTTTCTAAAATTTGACAGAGGGGCCGGGCCAGAATAGG
>JAEANM010003095.1:0-23017 GCA_017656035.1 Myanophis thanlyinensis | reverse complement strand
TATATTCTTAACCATTATCTATGTCTTTTAAATAAGCTTTTAATCTCTCTACATTTTCTGTTTCTCTATAATCTTTTGTTTTTTATAACTTTTTCTCTCTTCTTCCCCCTCATCTTTCTCCTCTCCATTTTGTCCCTCTCAAGTTCTTCCTTCTATCTTTGTCTCCCTTCTGTAATCTCTTCTGTTGCTTCCTAATATTATAATAACTAATATTATAATAACTTTTCAACAACAACTATTTTCCTTATTTATTTCACCAGATCTTAAATTCCTAATTAACTCCTTTTCTTCTGTTTCTCAATTTAACCTCAACTAAGATTGCTGAATCATAAAAAAGGCTTCTTCTTTATACATTTCCTGTTGTTCCTTGTGGTTCAAGGTCTCCATCTTCAAAAGTTCTTGTTCTTCTTGTTGTTCTATAAAGTTCTCGTTGCTTTATATAGTTTAAAATCTCAATTTCTACAAGTTAACACAAAAGACCAAAAGATCCTTTTTCTCCTTGCAGATCTCCATCCTCTTCTTTAAGAAACTCTTCCAAAGATATGCCATTTTTAAACACTTTAAACCCCTCCCCCCCGATTGATTGATTGATCACCAAATAGTCCAGTCTGTTTCTTTTTGCTTTTCTTTTACTTTCTCTTACCAAGGGGGAGAACTCTCTTATTTTCAGCCGAGTTTCAATTACAATATATCTTAAAGAGGATTTATTTCTTTTTGTTTCCAGGTGGTTTCTCCATTGTTTCAAATGCCACCCTTTCCCCCTCCCATCTGCTTTCCCTCTTTTCAGAAAAGTTGAAATGTTCAAAAATCTTTAGTAGTCCCTTTGACACTTTATTTCCAGCTTTAAAAAGCCTATTCATGTCAAAAGGAATTAATAACAATCTCTTGTTTAAGTCACTTCGTCTTAGCAATCAAAGTCAGTAATATTATAAATATGGGAGAGAAGAATTTCCCCTTCCCTTCTCCTTTGCCGTTTCAAAAAGTTTCTTTGAGGATAATATTAATCTTTAAAATTCAAATTCCAGGTATTTTGCATAGATGTTTCTCCGTAAATCCGGTCAATCAAGCTTTCTCCTTACCAGCTGCCTCCTGCACAATCTTGTCCGGTCGGATTCTTCTTTGAGGTGGCCATTTCTGACCACCACTGCAACCGCCTTCAGGAAAGGGAAAGCCAGCAGAGTAGATTTGTGACTCTCCTCAACCCTGCTGGCAGATCCCCCCTCTTCACCTCTGCGGGGTGGCTATAGCTCCGAAGCCAAATGGCTCGGGCATTCCAGCAGCAAGCTCAAATCGAAACCGCACACAATTGTGGATTCCGACCTGTCGCTGAAGAAGCCAAACCGGAAGCCAGAAGCTGAACATTTTTGCTGAATAAAGAATAATATATTTATCCTGAACCTCTTAACAAAGCACTCTAAAAGTCAGTGTTGTAGAGCAGAGATCTCAGCCTTCTTGTCTGGCATTGACTGAATGGCTTATAAGCCGAGTGGCTTTGGGCTTACCTGAAATGTATGCTACATTTGAACCTTTTGATAAGTGAGTAAATGGACATAACCACTCACCGGCTTGGAACTCCTTCTGTTTCCTCTTCTCATGATATAAGAAAGTGGCCCCCAACATTTTGAATGGGGACCTGTTCCATGGAGAAAGGGTTTTCTGTGGACCAGAATTAGTGTGGTTTTGTATGCTGTCTGCATACTGTGGATGGACTTCACTTGTTGCACAGCCCACAACATGCAACCTGACATGTTGTGGGCTGATGCCAGTCCATGGACCAGGGGTCAGGATCTCTTTATATAGGGTGTCTTGCTTGATCGGGGGTTGGGCTAAAAGACCTCCTTCCAACTATTCTTCTGAAACCAACATTGGCTAAAATACTGTTTGCCATTCCCAGCTATCAACCAGCTCTTTTATCTCTGTTCCTTTTTTTATCTATTTCGTGGAGCATAATTCACCTCCAAACCATAACAACATTTCAATTGATTGGTTAAAAAACATATCTGCAATACAAAATTTCTCTTTTTCTGTAATTGTATTGTGTCCAGAAGTATCTGCATCTATTGCAAGTTCTATTCATTCATTTATTTTCAACAGCATTTTCTAGTCTCAGAAAAAAAACAGATTCTCACTTTTCAAGCCTTCCTTTAGTGTATATAGTCATTGTATATATTAGTTGTTAGACATATTAGTAACTGATTAAGTTGCAAATATTAAACTCATCAAAAAATTGACTTTTCTCAAAAAGCTAATGCCCTCACTCAAGAAGGAATGTTGGAGAATGTAAAAGCTTGCATAGTTATATGAAACATTCTAATTAGTCCAAATAAAAACAAATGTTTAGTCACAGACATTTATCTTTTTTTCACAAATTTTTTCCATACATATTTTGTTTTTAATATATATAGTATACTTACACTGACTGACAGTACAGGTCCTGCTTTGTACATTGCATACCGATCTGTTCCAGCACATATATTGGGATAGTCATAACCAAGGCTTCCAATATCCAGTAGTTCAGCAATGTAGGTAATGAAAGTTTTCATCCGTGAAGGACTTCCTCCCACACATACAAACTAAACAGAATTAAATAAATAAAACACATTCTTAGAAAAATGTACACTTTCAATGTGCACTAATATTAAAAATGATGGTTTCAAAAACTACCTAAACTAAAATGATTTCTAGACATTGCCCTATTATGAGCATTATTGTCTTCAAGTGTTTATTATAGGAAAATATTATGCAAGGTTAGAATACATACTTGACAAGTTTTCATAGCATAGGAAACGTAGGTAGCAACCTGTGTGTCTCTACCAGATTTTGTAGATAACAGCACTTATCATCTTTCATCCTTGGCCATCCTACTAACAGTTGACTACATCAGCAGCAGAAATTAGGTTTTAAAATTTCTAATCTAGAGGAACTCAAATTTAGATTGCACCCAAGCCTGATTGCACCCAAACTGTGTACTGCCATATTAATTTATTTAATTTATATTTGGAATATATTGTAGAGAAGGTTGCTCACTGGAAAGACTGATATTGAAACTGAAACCTAATTATTCTGAATATTTAAGGCAAGAATAATTGAGAAGATTCCAACACTTGGAAAAAATAAAGACAATCAAGAAATGACAGAGGACAAAGTTTAATGGTGCTATCATTGCTGACACAAGCATGGATTTACAAGAAGCAATTACTGACGGATAATGCTAATAATATTACCGTATATCGATTGGATCACAAAAGAAACTGAACTGATTGGTTTGATAGATTATGCATTATCAAGTTGTTTTTTATTTCTGACAACTACATAGGTTTTTTTCATGACTGAACAATTGAACAAAAATCTAGATTTCTCAGTTCTCTATTTCAGATAACTCACTCCATTTTTATAAACAATTCATGCATTTATTTTTATATGATCAAAAAATAAAGACAAAATATAAAGCATATTTTATAAAAAGCCCCATTCATACTAGAAACTAAACATACCAGTGGATTGTTTTTGATCCAGCAATTTCTAATTCCATAGCATGCATTTTTAAAAAAATATATAATCCTGCCTTATTAATTTTATAACTCAAGGTGGCAAACATACCCAATATTTCTTTCTTCTCCTAATTTCCCCACAACCGCTTGTGGAGTGAATTGAGCTAAAAGGGAGTGATAGGCCCAAAATCATCCAGCAAGTTTTCATGCCTAAGCTAAACTCTTGATCTTCCCATTAGGAGGTACCTTCCATTTTTTAAACTTTTAAAATACCATTTAGTCACTTTTTTAAATTCTTGAAGCTTGAATTAGGAAATAGGAAACACAGAGTTCCTTGATGAAACTAACTCAAATGGTTCATTACTGGACATGATTAACTTCATTCTCTAAGAACACTACAATGCAAAACTCAACAATATACATGTAACTGATTCAATTTTTCCATTGAGCACATTCATAAAGAATTTTGATGATTATTACTGTATTTCCGCTCACTACTTGAAAGCAAGCTATATAGGTGTATATATCCAAGCTATAAGCATTCTTCGGCAGAAAAGCATAAGAATGTGACAGAGGTATTTGAAAGTAGTAACTGGTAGATGCAGAATAACAATATTATATACTTATATACCGCTTCACATTGCTTTACAGTGTCAGCATATTGCCCCCAACAATCTGAATCCTCATTTTACCAACCATGGAAGGATGGAAGGCTGAGTCAACTTTGAGCCTGGTGAGCTTACTGTATAGGTCCGTGATGGCAAACCTATGGCACGGGTGCCACAGGTGCATGCAGAGCCATCTTGCTCGGCACACAAGCTGTTGGCCAACTTACCTCTAGCTGAATATGCACATGCGATTGCGCATGTACACATGCGCGATTGCAGAGACCCAGCTGGTATTCGGGCATGTGCGTTATTGCAGCAGGAAATCCAATTGGTCTTCGGAGCTCTCCTGCGCATGCACATGCAATTGCTCATGTGTGTATGAGTGCCTGTGTGCAGCATACATGCACTGGATGTGCAAAAGCTGGTACAATTTCATATGCAGCGCACATGGAGAAGTCGCACACAAATGTGGATGGCACACGCAAAGCATGTACTTTTTGGCACTCGGTAAGTCAAAGATTTGCCACCACTGGTATAGGTAGTTCTTGACTTAGATAGAACATAAAGGAGCCTGCCCATTACAGTTGCAAGTCATAATAGTCCTTAAGAGAGGCACCTATGTGATCATCTCTTTTAGCAATCTCCATCCCTGCTTTCCACACTACAGACATTAAGAAACCACACAGATCATTAAGCAAAGCACAAGGTTTAGGAGATAAGGGAGGTCTTAGGAGATAAGGGAGGTCTTAGGGGGTCCAGAATAGGTACAGGCTCACACAGCAGCAGCTGTGGAGGAGATAGGTGCAGCATCCCTGCAGTCAGTCATAAGGGCAGGTGTAACATGTAAGGAGGGATCCGTTTTATTTGACTGCACATCATTTAAAACATCTTCCAAAGCATTTTGAAACAAGGCTAGTGACCTCCAGGAAGAAAATAAAAGACCCCATTAAAATAAGTAATGTCTATTATTCCAAAATCATTTCGGCTTGATGAGAGATAAGAGGAGTTCCAGTTTACCAGTAATTGATTATCATATGTTGTCTTCACCTTGCTTATCTGGTGGCCTGCTTATACTTGGGGAGGAAGAACACAGATAGTAGGGCTGGGACAAAAGGCCAGTCTCTGATTAAGTCTTTAAAGTACCAAACATCTGTATCTGTAAATCTCTACATTCTTGGAGAAAATGTCCAACCCCCCCACCCTTTTATCTCTTGCTGAGACTACTGCTTTGATAGAATGATTGGTGGGACATAAAATAAGCCTCTTCCTCTTGTCCCAAGCTATTCGATTTTTAAATAGATTCTGCAAACTTTATCTCAACCCATTTCTGATATTGTAGCAGCAGAAGAAAAAAGACTCTCATAGGACTTGAGTGCAGAATGGAAAGGGAAAACAACTGCTTTCATTTAACAGTCTTGAGCCATTTTCTTTCTTACCTTTATATCTCCAAATAAGGCAGGAAAATCATGAGTACTAGTCCCAAGGGCAAAATGATATAAGATGTCGTCTTTCATTTTCTTAAGATGTGGATTAGGGACACAAACTCTGGCATTTCTATCAATAAACAGTTAAATAGATTTGTAATATCAAAATAGCTACAATTAACCAAGGCTAGTGTAATATCTAAATTAGTATATCTCTTCTTGAAAATTTTAATTTCACTGGTATCATGAATACGGTGCATCTTTGTACGATCAAGTTGTACGATCAATGCACTAAACTGAACAGATTAAGTTTTAGTGTAAAACATTTTGATGCAATTCTTTTGCAGAAAATTTAATTATGGAATTGCCCACCACCTATAGAACTATGGTCAAGGAGTAATTTCATCACATATTAGAGGAAAATTTAATATTTTGTTATCAAAAATGCCCACTCAAAATCAACAAATAACATTGCTGTAATAAAGAGTGATAATTGTCATTGCACACTTTTTTTAAAACACCTATTTCTATGATAGATAGATAGATAGATTTGCTCCATTCCTTATTTTTGAGGTATTGTGTCTAAACTCCGTTTAATTCTTACTCTGCACATTGCTTGTCTTCTGTCTTTTTCTTCAGAGCATCGTTAGTAGCCATTCTATTTCCTCAAACCCTGAATGGGGAAAGAATGGAAACGGAAAGTTGCACCAAACACTACACAGATTATGCAAATAAGGAACCGGTTTTTGGAATAAAAAAAACCGGTCTCAGTATACGTTTCATTGAGAATGCATATTTACCCAGCACGAGCACATTTTCCCAGAAACCACATAAAATCAGTTACTGTTAATGCAACAGAATTGAGTAACAGAGCGCTTCCTGCACGTCGACACCTCACGTTGGTTTCCCAGCCTGGTTTTTATTCCACGCCAGTTCCTTCTAAACAGATCGGCTTCTTTTGGGTGGGGTGCGAATAGGGCGTGAGAGAAACAACCCTACAAGTCGGACAGATCCGGGGCTTCAAAATATAGGCCGATTACTCCCGGTATCAATGGGGCGGGGCGGCCGGTTGGCCGCGCGACATAATAATGGGCATTCGTGGTGGGCGCTGGGTTTCGCTCTGTTCTCTCGCTCCTCCGACATGGCAAAAGCAAAAGGCTCGGGAGGAAGTGAAAAGAGTCTTTTACTTTCGTACAAAATCCCTTCAGGGACCCTCGATGAAGCAGCCCACTCGGTCATCCTACCCTTCTTTCGCTGCCCCTCTTCTCAGCATCCTTACCTGAGAAAGCCCAAAAAGAAGTGAAAGGAAAGAAGGAGGCCGCTGATCCGTAGAGAGCAGCGGGGCAGATGCGCGTGCGCACGCTTTTCTAAGCCTGTGGAAAAGTGAGGAAAGTTGCAGGCTGGTGAAGGTCACAGAGTGCCTGTGATAGTCCTCTGTTTGAGCATGCTGGAAATTGCCTGCTTTATTCAATGTCCTCGCTGATGCAACGAATCTTACAAAATTTCTTCTTAGTCATCCTTACTCTTGACGATCTAGACCCATCTCCAACTAGTATTAGGACCTTGTGGCTTTGTTTTAGGAGACTTCTGGTCTTTTAAGGGGGCAAGAGAAAGAAAGCTGTGGATTTGGACCTTTTTGAGAAAACTATGTGTTCACCATGCTGTCAATTATTTGGTGATGGCTTTTTGTGGCTGGCCTGTCACATCATGCTCTAACTTATTTCTTTCTATCATAGTTGTGGAACAAGCCACCTTGAGTGGAATCATATGCAAGCAGTACAAAAATATCAGCTAAACTGCATCAAACTTCAGATAGCAAAATCTCCTCCTCCTATTATTCAGTTTAACTACCATATCTACATATTTTAATGACATAACATAAAATAATGGATCAGAGAATCAGCCACAATACACAAACAGAAGTAGGTCAATCTTATTGTGAGTCGAAATACAAGAGACTCATGTTCTACTTTGGCCCAATTCAAAGAAGTCTTTAAGTCAAATCAGCAACCAGACACTAAAGATGTCTTATTGATGGCCAACAAAATAACAGATGGAAGAGACATTGGAAGTCTTCTACCCTAACCTCTTGTTCAAGCAGGAAGCCTTATACCTGTGTTTGTGAACCTATGGCACACGTGCCCAAGTTGGCACTCAGAGCCATCTCTGCCAGCACACCAGTAGTCAGTCCAACTAACAGATTGCATATGTGCACATGCACGCATGACTCTGTGACTGCACACACATTAAAAACAGGGCACTATAATGCGCAACTGCGCATGCTCTAAAAACAGCGAGTGAGTCGCATCTTGTGAGGGAGAGGAGTGAACTGGGGCAGGCTCTTCCCCTCACTTGCCTGTCCAGGCAAAGGGCGCTCATTGCTGACAACCGTCAAGTGCCAGCCACCTGCTGCTACTTTCGCCATGGCCAAGGCTGCATGCCTCCACTGTCCACAGGTCTCCAGGTTGCTGTGCCCGAACTTCCCATGTCTGCACAGAGATGGAAGGGCACACGATTCTGCCGACCAGGCGCCCAGCTCACATGCCACTGCCCCATGAGAAGATCGCCCCATCAGCCCCCAGGAGCAAGCGTCATGCTGGGAGGGTGGCGTGGAGCAGGACAGCTGCCCAGGTGAAGATTGCCTCCAAAGCTGCCAGCTGCCAGCAGCCAGAGGCGTGCTGGGAAGGTGACCCGCAGCAGAGTGGGGAAGGGCAGCCGCCTGAGAGCAGATCGCCCCCAAAGCTGCCAGCAGCCAAAGGCATGCTGGGAGGGCAGCTGGCAGCAGTGTGGAGCAGGGCAGCTGCCCGAGAGGAGACCAGCCCCAAATCTGTCAGCCGCTGGAGGCGTGCTGGGAGGACAGCCGGCAGTGGCGTGGGGAGTAGCTCCCGGGCACCAGCAGCAACTCTGCTGAAAAAGGGCAAGCTAGTTGGAAAGGGTGAGGTGGTAGCTGCCCCTCTCCCTCCTGGCTGCCCTGCTGCCCACCTATTGCCGCCACCTCTGCTGCCCGCAGCTTCCTCCATCAGGTCCATCAAGGCATGCAGGAGGCCGTCAGGTCCTGTGGCAACAGGCCTTGCTTCCAGCAGTCTCCCACAGCAGCAGTCCATGCATCTCAGAAGGCAGCGCATCCCAGGACATGCACCCTGCAGCCACACCATCCCACGGCCGCCCCAAACCTCCAGCTCAGCCTTGAGTGTCGCATGTGACTGTGCATGTGCAGGTGTTGCACATGACTGTGCATGTGTGAGTTGTGTGCATGTGCATGTCTGCACATGTGCAGAACATGCAGGCACGCAGCATGCACACGCTTTATGCACGCACTCACATTTGGCACTCAATGCCAAAAGGTTTGCCACCACTGCCCTATACCATTTCAGACAAATGGCAGTCCAATCTTTTCTTAAAGCCTCCAATGAGGAAGCACCCACAACTGAAGGCAAGCTGTTCCATTGATTGATTGTTTTCAAATCAGGAAATTTCTCCTTAGTGCTAGATTACGTCTCCCCTTGATTAATTTCCATCCATTGCTCTTTTCTTGCCATCTGCTGCTTTGGAAAATAGGTTGATCCCATGTTCTTTTTGGCAGTCCCTCAAATATTGGAACATTGCTATCATGTCACCCCTAGTCCTTTTTTTCACTAGACTAGACATACCAAATTCCTGCAACTTTTCTTCAAATGTTTTAGTCTCTAGCCCCCAACCAATCATGTACCAGTTCCATGACAAAGAGAATTAAGCACCACACAAACTGATACATAAAGAATCAATTGTTCAAAAAGATAGAGAAAATGCTAAAGGTAGACATTCTATAAAAGAATATCTTTTGCACATATGGTGAATTGCAAGTGTACTTGTAAAAGTATTTTTTGTTCATTTGTTCATTTTGTTTTCCATATACGTATGTAATCACAAGCTATGTACTTATAAAATATTTGTAATATCAAATATGTGATATGATTTAAAGGTACATTTGCAGAACATAATTTATTCTTTTTTTGCAAATTAAAATGTGTGAAATAGACTGTTAATGTAGATGAAACAAAAAACATGATGTATAAAGGTTATATACTTCTGTGAACTTTGCTTAAGAAATTTAGATAGTCACTTCAGTTATTCCAGAAAATTCACTTAAAAATAGGTAATATCTGAAAATTTGAAAATACACATACCACACCAAATACACTAGAGATCAACTAACCAAGAAAGCATTTTTCAGTACTGAATGTCCTATAATTCAAAGAAAAAATGAATGCAACTTACAATCAAATTAAAATCAATAGCATTATTAGAATGATTGTGGAACTACGTTTATGCAACATAGTATAAGATTGACTTAGAGGAAGGATGTATTGTTGTAATGATTTCAGTATTTAATGTTCTGGCTGTGGCAGTGCTAGTAAGCTAGGGAAGTTGCGTCAGCTAACTTCATCCTAATCATATCATCTAGTCTAGACACTTAGAGCATATGTGAAGACTGCAAGAGTTCATGTGCAAGAGAGGGAATTCATAGAATCATATGACTGGAAGGGATCTTGGAAATCTTCTAATCCAAGGCAGGAGGCCTTATTCCATTCTGGTCAAATGGTTGTCCAATCTATTACTGTAAACCTCCACTGATGGAGCACTAACAACTCCAAGAGACAAGCTATTCCACTGATTACTTGTTCTCACTCTCAGAATATTTCTCTTAACTTCTATACTTGGTCTCTCTTTAACAAGCTTCCACTAATTACTTCTTGTCTCCCCTCTAGTGCTTTGAAAAATAAGTCAATTTCCTCTTCCCTGTGACTGCCCCTAAAATACTGGAAGACAGTAATCATGTCACCACTAACCTTTCTCTTTGATATGTTAACTGATATGTCTCCCTCAACTATACATTATAATACTAATTAGTCCTTTATGCCCTTTATCATCTTTGTTGCATCAGTTTTAGGAGCTATTCACATCTCTATCACATAAGATTTGGTTATTATGTCTGAAAATTCCAATAAGGATGAAACTGATCATGTAGTGCTTCCTAATGGCCAATGTAACTAAAAATACCACAAAAGACTAATGCTCTCTGAAAGTAATATGGCAATGGCAGGCACCATAATATATGACATCCTCTTTGCTGTCAATGTTTAAGAAAAGAGAGATTGTATATACAGTTCTGAGAGAACATTTTCAAAAAATCTGTATACTATATGGTAATAAAATATATGTTAAGTAAGTGAAAGTTCTTTCCTGTTGAAACTAACAGAAATGCAACCACTTCTCAAATATTTGTTACCAATACAATTAGTAATTGCAGTTTACTGATGATTTTGTTAATGACAAGGGTGTTCAAGTGATTTTCTAGATGTTTTGAGATTGCAAGGCAACTATTGCTATTGGTATTATCTTTACTTTCTTTTGCCACAGTTCTATTTCTATTTGCAGGTCTTTATACTTTATGATTTCCTCCATTTTTTTCTCTTTTATTTTGGTGTCTCCAGGTACTGCAATGTCCAGTATCCAGATCTGTTTTATCTTTTTTGTCAAGTGTTAAGTCTGGAAAGTTATGTGGCAGGTGCCTGTTAATTTCAATTCTAAAGTGCCAGAGTATTTTAGCTTCTTCATTTTCTATTACTTTCTCTATTTGATGGTCTCACCAGTTCTTGCTTGCAGACAAATAATATTTCTTTCATGTATTCCAATACATCAGGGGTGTCAAACTTGATTTCATTGAGAGCGACATCAGGGTTGTGTTTCATCTTGAAGGGCCATGTGTGTGCATGTGCGTGTGTGTCTCCAGGGGTGGGATTCAAATAATTTAATAACCAGTTCTTTACCCTAATGACTGGCTAGGTGGTGTAGCTCTGGGCGCCTGGCCAGGGGGCCTGGCTGGGGGGGGGCATGGGGGGGCATGACAACACTCAGCCTCTTTCAACACTCTGGCAGTCAAAATGGGGTGCAGAGGTTAATTAAAAATGTGGGCTTTAATTTGTGACATCCAGATCCAGTGAACAAGGGGTGTGAACTGTACAGAAAATATACTTTCATTTGGTTATGAAGAAATATCCCCAAAGTCAGATATACATTAAATGTAGACAGAGTTTTAGCTACACATCTACCTAGCAAACAGCAAATTTTGAAGCTCCAGGTAAAGAGGATTCATTTTAAGATGAGTAACCACAGTGCATGTTGAAGGAATGCTGGGAAACTGTATTTTAAAGAATATTTGAAGGAGGGGTGCAAATAGCCCTTCTCTCCCTGAGGATGTAATTGAGGTACCTGGCATCAATTAAAACACTGGCAGGGTAAGACACTGGTATATGAAAATAAGAGCAAACTCCATTCCCTTCTACTACTGATGATGTTACCTAGTTTGGTAATGAAATATCTGCAAGAAAACCATCAAGCTCAAAGAGCAGCAAGGACCCCACAGTTCAACCCTGAGCTATAAATATTCTCTTCTATTCATAAACACTTTTTGGTTAGAAGAACTCAGAGCCTGACTTATATGAGATGGTTCCCAGTGGATTTCATTCTAAATTTTGATATGATTTCTGTAAACAAGGAATGTAGAATTATAATGACTGAGTATTTGATCCTTCATACATAAAAAAAAAATACCAAGCTAAGGGGTAAACAAATAAAATGATTTGAAAAAAGAAAAGGCTCAAGAAAGAAAAAGAGTGAAAGTGTAAGAAAGAAAGAGGAAAAGAAAAAAAACTGAAAAAGAATGACGTCCACTTTCTTTGATATTCTGGTGATATTCAAATTTCTTTACTACTGGTTCTGGACTTCTGGTTGGTGTTCCGGCACTACTAGATGCAGAAGCAGGTCGCTCCGCCTGTAATCTAGCCCTCTCCCACTCATGGGCTCTGGCTGGAGCTGAAAACCACCTTGGAAGGGCAGCAAAGCAAAAGAGGGGTGAGGTCAGGGAGAGAACACACCTCTCCCAGTGAACTCTTGGGCTTAAATCCCTCCCCATACTTTGGATAGGCATTCTTTAAAAAATGCCAGAATTATGGACTTAATAGAATTTATAAAGTTGGAATCTTGGAAATAAATAATATAGAACTGTTTAAGAACTGTTTGATACTAGAAGCCTGATCTCACAATGCCACCTGCTGACAGAAGGAGCATACTATACTTAAAAGACAGTGGAAGTAAGAAACTTTGAATTTTAAAGGACTACGATAACAAATGGACTAAGAAGATTTAGAAGGAAAAAAAACTATTCTCTTTGGAACTGGACAGAAGAATTAAGTTTAATATAAAAGTGCAAGAGTTGTGCCTATTGAACTATTGGATATTGGACTTAGCATTGGAATATATTTGGATAGTTGGATCATTCCACAAAAGAGTGATATAACAAAAATCTACAAGATGTTCAACCTGGGAGAACAATTGGGAGGAGATTATGTTGTTACTAGGCAAAAAAAGGGAAGTGGTGAAAATAGAATAGAATTCAAAGACATAAAGAACTGATTGGAGATTACTGAGAAAAAAGTACAAGAAGAAAAGAGCAGACAAGACGGTCAGGAAGAGGTGGAAATAAATAAAAATAGAAATGTAAAAATAGAAATGGTGATCCAAAGAAGGGCACAAATAGATTTAAAAGGCACAGCATTAAAAAGGGAAACAAGAGATGAAATAAAACAAGAAAATAGTACTTGATAAGAAATTATACAGGGATTGGAGAACCAGGAAGTTCTGTCTGGGAAAGAGAAAGTGATAAGAGCAGACATTTTGGAAATTAAACAATGGAAAAAGGCAGGGAAGGGAAAGAAGTTTAAAGAGGACAATTTAGAAGGCAATGGAGCCAGAAATATAGACAGAAGGGAATATGGGAAGTATGGGAGGCAAGCCAAGAAAAGGATCATAAGAACACTAAGAAGGATAAGAAATAATGGCTAAAAATTGTTATCTTTCTAAAGATAACAATTTCAGCAGTGTTGTAGATAAAAATTTAAGAAGGAGGGACTGTCAGGGTTCCACACAACATCAGCAACGGAATCAGAATTCCAAAGAGATGAAAGTCCATAGAATAAGATTTTATTGAAGACATTGTACTGGTACAGTCTGGAGAAATCCTGAATCTGAAATTCCCAGGCTTTTTCCACCCAAGTAAAATGAAAGTTCCACTCCACGAATTATCACATGTTAATTTCTCACCAACCCCTTCAAAGAAAGTTCCAATGTTCATTCCAGGACTTTCCCTAGCAGGTGTTCACAGCCCAGTGAAAGTTTCCCATGAGAAATATGTTAAAAGAATGTAGACTAGATAACAGCAAGTTGGTTCTATCAACCTCCACTCCTCCAACCTGTTGGCCTTGCATAAATCAAATGTGTCAAAGCTAAAAGGTCCGGTATAATATGTAAAACAATGGCTAATACTTTTTAGCAGAAAACCCTCAATCCAAAGTCTCCTTTTAGTCTTGACAGGACACGAAATAGAAGGAGAACAATATAATACATACCTTGTATACTATTTTTAGAATTTTAGAATTGGTGAACATATTAAATATGTGGAATATTAATATTATACTGGTAATGAGATCTTTGAAATGTAGAATATGTGAATGAATATAGAATTGATTTAAATAGCTATGTTAATACATACTATTGTAATACATGGTGATTTGACATAAAAATGTATAATCTGGGAAACAAGATAGTGAGCAATAACATTAGATTTGTATTAACATGTATGATAGACAGGAGAAAGGGGTTTTCATAAAAATAACAGTTTGTAATATTGAACTAAATAATGAAAGAGTATTAAGGGAATAACTAAAAGTAGAAATATGGATTGGTATAAATATGATATGATGAAATTTATATAACTAAACAAGGGACTAGTAAAATTGATAAATAAGAGCATTACAACTAGAGTTAAAAACCATAACTGTAATGAATGTGATAAATATCATTTTGTCTGTACCAAAATGATTAATATTATTTTGTATGATTAACACTATTTTGTTTACACCAAAATAAGCAACACCCAGGTGCCACGCTTTTCACACACTGATACTTTGATTAAAATATAGAGAATAAAAAAATATTTTTTTTTTACTACCAGTACTATGGGCATGGCTTGGTGGTCACGTGGCTTGGTGGTCGTGTGGCTGGGGGGTCGTGGCTGCATGTTTATGTGACTGGATGGGCATGGCTTGGTGGTCATGTGATTGGGTGGCCATGGGTGGGTGGAAAATAGTTGATTTCATTGCAAAAGAAATTAAAACCAAATTGTTTAGTAAAATTATTGAAAAGAATCTGAAAATATATTTGATTATAGATCAGGGGTGGGCAAACTTTTTGACTCACGGGTCACAATGGTTTCTAAAATTTGACAGAGGGGCTGGGCCAGAGCAGGGGGGGCACACACTCCTGGGTGGTTGGGATTCCTTCCCTATTTCCAGGTAAGAGAGCTGGGAGGGCTTGCTGTTCGCGCGCGGGGGACATTTTGGGAGGGCTCTGGGATGTAAAAGCCGGATCGGTGTTGTGACCCTGCGCCCGCAGGCAGTGCTAGGGATACGCTGCCGAGGGAGGCATCAGTGAGGGCAGAACTCCCCAGTCTGTGCCAGACCTAGTTCAGCGGGCCGGATTAAAAAACCCAACGGGCCAGATGTGGCTTGCGGGCCGTAGTTTGCCCATGTCTGTTATAGATGAAACCTCGATGCTGTAATTGAACAGTTTTGATAATTTTCTTAAAAGTTGAGGGTTCAGTTACCTCACCAACAATTTTTGTTGAGCTAATTGAATTGGAAAACCAAGATGCAGAGACAATATGTTCTTCAGTTATGGAAAGTTTACATAATGTTGGATTTACAAAGAACTACCTAGAAAAAAATGTAATAGCAGTTTGCTCTGATGGTACCAGCATTATGCTTGGGAGAAAATCTAGAGTGAGCATTAGAATAGCAGAAGAGTTTCCAAACATCATAATTAAACCATCACCTCCAACTGGTTTTAGGTGATTCAATGAAGGAAATAAAACAACTAAATCATTCTAAAATATTTATGGACAAGATACACACTATTTTTCATAAATCCAATAAGAGCCAAACAGAACTTACCAAAATATCCAGACAACTTGGAATTGAAATTATAAAGATTGGTAGAGTTTTGGGACCAAAACAGGGCTGCCTGTAGTTTAAGATCAACTCTAGCTGTGTGGCGTGCTTATCCAGTGCTGAAAAAAGTAATCATCAGCATAACAAAAAACCATTCACGCTCACTATAGAAACGCAACAAATCTCATCAAGCTGCAGAAATTTGAAAATATAAAAGCAATAGACATAACAAAAAATTTGCACGCACGCAAACTCACAAAATTAACTGTAGCCAGACAACACAGCATGGATATTGAATTTTTATGCTTAAACTTCTGCTATGATTTAAGACAGTTTATGCAACAGTAAATTAGTTATTGGTAGTTCTTGTTTAGCAATTGCCTCATTTAGCAACTATTCACAGTTACAAAAGTGATGGAAAAGTAAATTTACAACCAATCTTCACATTTATGAGCTTTGCAGGTCTGGGAATGGAATATGGGGGCCTGCATTTTTGGAATACAATAAAGCCCTGAATTATAATTCTTTATTGGCCAAATGTGATTGGACACACAAGGAATTTGTTTTTGGTGCATATACTCTCAGTGCATAAAAAGAAAGGTACATTCATCAAGAATAATAAGATGCTACACTTAATGATTGTCATAGGGTACAAATAAGCAATCAAATCATATTAGGAAAATAATTAGGACACAATAATCAACTATAAGCTTTAAGATTCAGCTATGATAAAAGAGGAAATAATATAAACAAGCAAAAGTTTTTTGTTGTAATGAGCCAACTACTTCTCTATATTACAGATTATTTCAGTAGTCACAATTCAAATTTGTCATAAGGAATGTGAACTTCATAAGTCCAATGATAAGAAAAGGATCCCAGAAAAACTAGAAAAATCAAGCTGTTAATAAAGAAACCTGCCTGAGGGGAGCTGGCCAGCTGCCTAAAGAAAAACCTCCTTCTTGGCTTTTCAATTTAAAGCATCTCAGTTTTTTTACTTTTCTTTGCCAACCGATCTCCCAGCTGAAAAGTGAACAGTTTCCTTCTAACAGCTCTTAATGGCAGTGAAAGAAAAAAAAAACCTTTTCAATTTAGCCAAATTAGCCACCTTCAAGCTGGCTGGGTCACGTGGGAGGCAGGCAGATTTAGGATTTTCTCGCAGGCTCTGCAACAATCAGGGCTGTTCACTTGGGCTGCAGGCTGAACTGCACCAGGATGCAGCCACTCTGGATTCTGGAGTTGAGCCTCACAGGCAGGTAAACTGAGGGTCCCCAGGGTGGGAGAAGCTGAGTGATGATCCAGGTGCCATGGCGGAATGCAAGAAAGCCCAGGAATGGGGTGGGGACTAGCTAGGCAATGGTGTGTGAGCAATGTAGCAGCTGCGGCATGGCAAAGTATCGAAGCTGGGCCAGAGGGGCCTAGCTAGGCTGTGCTACACTTGTGATGTAGCAGCTGCAGCACGGCAAAGTACCCAAGCCCTGGGATGGAGGGGCCAAACTAGGCCACACCATGTATATGATGTAGCAACTGTGACATGGCAAAGTACCCAAGCCTGGGGACAGAGGAGCTGAACTAGACTGCACTGCATGTACAATGTAGTGGCTGTGGCACAGCAAAGTACCCAAGCCCAAGAACAGTGGAGGGGTGGCTAGCTAGGCCATAACTCACAGGCTTACTTATCCAGGCAGGCAGATCAATGCCACTCAGTTGGGTCACAGGCACGGTGTGGGAACTGGGAAGGCTGGCAAGTTCTGTTCACACATGTGCTATGGCAGGGAGGTGCACGAGATGAGGAGTGACTGGTGCAAGGTGGGGTGGGGTGTTGCGAGTAGGTGGGTGGGGTGGGGCAAGTTGGTGGGTAGAAGCGAGTGGCTATCCAGTTACCAGGTTACTGGGCAGGCAGGCTGGGCCAGAGGTGGTATTTCTGGTTTTCTGAACTATTAAAAATTTCCACTATCGGTTCACCCAAACTGGTCCAAACTGGCTGAATTTCACCTCTGGTACAGATATACCGGTAAATAAAAAAAAAATATTAAACTCTTACTCTAAGATTAACATTTGTCTACATTATTTAAAGCACAGATCAACTTTTAATTTCAGTTTCTCACAAAAAGTCTAGTAATGGTTTATATTACTTTAATTAGTATTAAGAAAAACAAAACTGATTTATTTAATTGCGCCAAACTCTAAATAAAACAGGAATGGAAAATTCTAAGCTCTAGTGTAGACCCATGCTTCTCAACTTTGGCAACTTTAAGGTGCATGGATTTCAAATCCCAGAATTCTCAAGGCAGCATGAAGTTCACCCCTCTTAAACTTACAAAGACTGAAAAACACTGATCTACAGATAGGGATTTTTCCATTCCTGATTTTTACTTACTTGTGAGCCATCATAAATCAAAATACTCACTTTCACCCCATTCCATAGCAATGATAATGCAAAATCTTCACTTCCATCCCATTGCAGAGCAACCTCAATTGCCTCATTAACCTGCTTTTCAGCTCCATTCTCCTGCATGCATGGTAAGAAAAGAAGACAATGTGACTACTAGTTTAAAAAAAAGTTCAGACAGACCTTCCAACTTTGTGAGATATTTTTCCTCCTGAGAATTTGGAAGGTCTGGCTGAACTTTTTTGAACTGGTAGTCACATGGTCTTCTTTTGGTGCCCTGCATGCAGGAAAAAATGAGCCACTGGGGGAGGGCAGCCTTCCAGCTGATTGGTATGGCTCCTTCATTTGCTGCCTCCTAGCTGTTCAGCACAGCTCCCAATCACACCTCTGCAGTCTCCCCACTGTGAATGACATTTGCAACCTCAGTGGGTGGGACGGGCTGGGGCAGGATGGGCCCAGTGGTGGGATCAACCGGTTTGCTGAACTACACAAAATATTTAACAACCGGTGAGAACTGCTGAATTCCACCACTGGCTGTGGCCATGGTGAATGTTTGACAGACTCAAGATCTTGGGTTTTTTTTCCCCGCTCTCTTCTTTCTTTCCACAGTTCTTTACTATAACCATTTTCCTATATCTCTTTTACCAGATATTATGGACAAACATTCATTACTTCTTCTTCATCACTAAACTTTTTATTTCTAAATGTATACCCCATTGTTTAATAGTAAATTGCTTTTCCAGGCAGAAAAGCTATTTATATTATTTTATTTTTATTATTCAATTAATAATAAAAACACAATAGCATAAATAACATGCTAATACAAGATCTAAGAGCAGAAGTAATTTTCCAGGATAGTAAATAGAAATGGCTGTCAATTATAGATAGCGGATTATAGATTAAATGGACCTACAATCTGTAAAATCTGGCATTAAACTGTAGTATTAACATAGGATGTTGCTTGTTTCCATCCAGATAAGGCATTTACTTGAGGCCACATAATTATAATCCAGTCCAATCCAGTCCTCCTGCAGCACTCTGCTGGCCAAAAATGGGCCACACAGAAGCCCCATGTGGCCCCTCCTCATGACCCAATTGTGTCTGGCAGAGTGCTTCTGGAGGACAGGGAGGCTGAAAATGGGTGTCCTGCGGGCCTCCCGGGACATCTACATGACCCGTTTTTGGCCAATAGAGTGCTTCTGGAGGCCATGGAGGCTGAAAACCTCCATAGGAGCCTCTTGGGACTTCCATGTGGCCTTTTTTTTGGTTGGCAGAGTGCTGCTGAAGGCTGTGGAAGGCAAAATTATTTCCAGGTCGGCCCCATAGGCCAGATTTAAGCATCTTGTGGGTTAGATCCAGCCGGCAGGCCTTGAGTTTATGATTTTTGATTTTTGAGTTTATGATTATTGATGCAATACATCATCTGTGCTTCTTTGTCATGCCATTGTTTGTAGTCAATCAATCTTCTTGCAGCAACTAACTAGATGGTTCACTGTTTCTTCAGCTGCTTTACAGAGGCGGTATTAGCTATATGTTCTGACTCTCAGTTCTGGCTTTATATACATTTGTTCTTAAGCTTGGTCTTTTGCAGCCTGAATGAGCCCCTCTTTTTCTTTCTTCAACTTTTCTCCTCTTAGTCATTGGCAGGTCTTATTATCTCCTTTATTTCTTTTTTTTTAAATGTGCGGAACATGTAATGCTTTACCTTGCCATATGTTTTTTCTATTCTTCATTTTCTCTTTCTTGTAAACCAGTTTGGTCTCTCTCATGCTCAGTAAGCCTACATGGTATAGAATTTCAGTATATGTTCTTTATCATTTTAAAGATTTATTTATTTATAAATTTTGGCAACCCATCTTACTGCAGGGTAACTCTGGGCAGTTTACAATCAAAAAATAAAAACTGCACACACTAAAAGCATAAATAAGTTAATACTAAGCCAAACACTAAGATCCAATTAAAAATGGGGCGGGGGGAGGAGAGCAGAAGCGGTGGTGGTGGTATTTGTTGTTGATCTATCAACCACATCCATTGTGATGCTCCTTTATTAGAGCCCCAAGCTAACTGGCAGAGACAGGTCTTTAGGTTCTTATAGAAAATAGAGAGGGTTGAAGCTGTCTTTGTTCCAGGGGGCATGTTGATCCAGAAGGCAGGCTCAATGGCAAATAAGGCACTTCTGCTGGACCCAATAAGCCAGAATTTTTGAGCTGACATGGCTTGCAGTATGCCCTTCCTTGCTGGCACGAGTGGGACAGATCAGTCCCAGTGGGATGAATGGTCCCTCAAGTAGCCTTGACCAATGCCATAAAAGGCTTTAAAGTTGATTACCAACACCCTGAATTGCACCCAGAAGCAGAAGTCAAATGAGCTCACAGAGCAGTGGTATATGGACCATTCTTTGAGCCCCACAAACTATCTGCATCACTGCATTCTACACCAGTAATTTCTGAATGCTCTTCAAGGATAACCCCTTGATATTCTTCCTTTGCCCCTTTTTAGCATAAACTAGGACTTTTGCAATATACCTGTTGGCAAATTCAAATTTATCTAGCAGCAGATTCTATGGAATGAAATACAAGTTTGTCCATCAAGTTTGTCCATCAGCAGATTTTAAAGATAAGATTCAAAGGATTCTCAAATCTGCAAAGCTAACCTTTATGATTAATGAAATATGTAGCTGAAAAAAATCATGAAATATTATATTTATCTTCTTTAGTAAAATTAGGATAAATTGATATATTGTTTTTATTAGGCTCCTCCACTTGATAGATTTCACTGATTCCTGGTAAAATATATATGAAATTTTATCTCTTTTGGTAGCATGAAATAAATGCACAATAATAATATTGGAACAACTTCCAGTATTCCTTCTTGTTAGTTGATTTGATAGTGTCACTGTTGCCATGTGGAGGGTGGGCTAGGGTTTATGTGGTTTTCTGTTGTGGATTTTTTTTTTTTAATATTGTAAGCCATTTGGAATCACCTGTGAATTGTGTGGCCAGATAATTTTTAATACGTAAATAAAATACCAATCCAGTAGAAAATGTGGGTTACATTTTTAAAAATCAAAATAGAGGTCATTCCTTTTTTATCCACCTACTTATTGGGAGATAAACTCTGTCAAGTGTAGTGTGAGATGAAATGTCTTACTTGCCATGTTAATAATTTTTTATGAGAAAGTGAAAAAAAACAAAATTAGTTTCACAATTTTAATCCAATTAAAAATTCAAAGTACTAGCAAAGACTTAATGAGTAATAAGCAACAAGATTTTTAGAAAAAGAAATTATATCAACTTGCTCCAACTATTGCATGATTGTATTCATTTTTCATTCAAACAAGATTCTGTTCTTCTGTAAACAGCGGCTACAGAATTTATCTGATGTACAAGCTGGCTTTATAAAGGACAGAGCACTCAAGATTGCATTGCTAGTATTAGATGGGTTATGGAAAATGCAAGTGGATATCAAAAGGATCTTTATATATGCTTTATCAAATACAGAAAAACTTTTTGACTGTGCAGAACACAATAAGCTATGGGTTGCTTTGCAGGATCTTGGTGTTCCAGCCCATCTAACCAGACTCATCAGATCTGATGAAAAGGAAATACTGAGAACACTTTATGGTGACAGATTGGCTCAGAATCAATGAGTTAGACATGGTTGCATTTTATCACCTTTTTGTTCAATCTGTATGCTGAAATGATCATGTGGAAATGCCTGATGTTGGAGTGAAGACTGGGGATAGAAACCATAAATAATGATGCAACATTACCGTCTGAAAATAAGGAAGACCAGGAAAAAATGATCTGGAAAATCCAGGACAAAAGTTAAAAAGTAAGACTGAGTTGTAATATCAGGAAAACAAAGATAATAACAGCAACTGCCAATAGACATGAGATGTTTAAAATTAACAAAGAGGAAATTGAATTAGTTTCAGAATTTATCTTCCTTGGATCCAAGATGGTTCACGATAACAGTTCTACTCCTGAAATCAAATACAGAATAATCTTAGGTCACATTACAATGGTTAAATGACTAAGATCTGGAAAAGCAGAGATATTGATATAAATACAAAAAGCAGTTGGTTATACCAAGTCTTCCCTATAATGATGTACGGGCGTGAGAATTGGATGCTAAGAATGGCTGATCAAAGAAAAATTGACGCATATGAATGTGGTGTTGGTGTAAATTATTGTGTATATCATGGACAGCCAGAGCAATTAACAGAAAGATGTTAAATCATATAAAACCAGATATATCACCAAAAGCTAAAATCATAAGACTATGTCTGATTTAATTTGGTCATGTCATGCGTTCGAAGTGTCATTCTAAATAATCAATAGCAATAGCACCTAAGACATATGCTACTTCATAGTGCTCTACAGCCTAGGTTCTGAACCTTTCTTTTTTTTTGGGGGGGGGGGTGTGATGGAATGAAAAGGGGCGACAGGGCAAAGGAACGAAAAGGGGGTGATAAGGGGGCGATGGAGAAGTTTTGGGTGGAGGAGCTTCTCCAGGACAACCAATGGGCCAGTCCTGTGACTATCTGGTGGTGGGAAACTTTGCAGGTGGTGCAAAGTGCAGGGAGCAGCATAGCTCTCGCTGGCAGGAATGAGAGAATGGTGCTGTTGGAGGGGGGCAGGCAGACCAAAGCAACGAATGTCAGCAATTCACGCCTTTTATTCCCCTGCTGCAGCTCTCTATTGGCTGCCCCATCCCTTGCTCTCTTCTCCCAGTCACTCCTCGTCTGGACTGAGAAGGTAAGGGCGGTGGTGGTGGTGACTCACTCCACATTCCAGAGTGGGAGCAAAACTTGTTTTGTGTCTTGCTGTATCCCACAGCCGCTCCTTCCAGCCCTTGGTGCTGTGTTCACTTCAGTCGCTAGGGGAGACACGAGGCTTCCTCTCCACCCTGAGACACCGGCCCAACCTGGCTGTTCTCTCTGCCACGGCTGTTGGAGGAGATCATGTGTCTCCCCAAGCAACCAAGGTGTGTCCAGCACAAACAAAGGCTAGAAGCACCCATGAGACCCAGAGAGCACCAGAGAATCTGTGTATGA
>JAEANM010003094.1:0-23019 GCA_017656035.1 Myanophis thanlyinensis | reverse complement strand
AAATAAATAAATAAACAGCTTGTGTGCCCAGCAAGATGGCTCTGTGTGCCACCTCTGTGTGCCATAGGTTCGCTATCATGTGTATAGGGGATTCAGCCACATAAATGAGTATATCCAACTTGTTTATTTAATCTCATCTTTTCCAAATCTATTTTTATAGAACCAATCACCAAATTAATACAGAATAATTAATTGTGTTATTAATGCAATATAGTGTAACACCAAATGATGAGTTATCTACGTTAACTATTATAGTTTGAGGATCAAATCCTTCACTACAGCAAAACTTAGACAAGTATCTGAACCACACCAGCACTGCTTACCTGTACAGAACTAATATTGTAGGAAATTCTTTATTTAAGGATCTAATTGAGCAAATAATAGGGGAGCAGGATATTAACCAAGCGGTCCACAGATTGCCATGGAACACATTCAACCAAACTAAATTAATTTTAACAACTAATTAGTAATTACGGGTACCATAAAATCTGTTTGGAATTCTGTTCCTCAATAAGTGACTTTTGTGATGATTTGAAAGTTTATTCATTGATAAATTTTAAGGCCTTGATGAGTGCTTTACGGGAATATATTTTAGCAGTTCAGACTTCTTTAGGCAATGCACAATAATCAATACTGAAAGCAAACTCAACAGAAATTGATTATGTTGAAGGAAGAAAATCATTAGATATCGACCTTCAGACGTTTTCTATGATTTGATAAATTTATGTATATTTGTATTATCTTAAATTTTACAATTTTCCATTACTTTATTGCAGAACTCAAAGGAGGCTTATTAAAAAAAATTGTCAAAATGTCTAGAATGATCCAGGAAAATCTCAAGAAGCCAATGTCCTGTTTATCATATGAAAGGATCTCGCTTATTGAATGGACAATGACTTTATCATTCATGCATTTAAACAAGAATTCTGAAGAGTAATGTTCTACCTTGGCAACTTTAACATACTTGGGCTTAACATTCAGAATTCCTTATATAATCAGAATTCATAAAAAAAGCTTTCTGATTTGCACATATATTCACTTAACATGAGTAGGTCACAGCTGCCAGTCTTTACTTTTATTTTTGTGACTTCTTATGTATTTATATGCTGACCAGAAATTATCTGATTACTTCATTGTTGAAAAATTAAGAATATGAACAGGTTTAGTTGTGGCTGAATAAACAAATACTAAAACCAAATATTTCCATGGTATAGGATCTTAGAGCTATACAGCTTCATATATGTTGCACCCCATTTTAAAATTGAATTTAGTGTGTAGACCTAGTGTCCAATCCATTAAAATGATGAAATGAAATCTTAAGGATGGTCGTTCAAAAAAATAAATTTCATGGAAGGCTGAAGTGACTTTATGTTTAAGCCATATAAAAATGCATTTATTAGAAATATATAGAGCAAGAACGAGATGGAGAGTTCAAGACTTACAGTAGATGTTGTGCAGATTTCAGGTTGCACCTAAAAGTAGTGAATTTTTAAAAATGCATGGCTGCTGGTTGCTGTTATAGAAGATACCTATTTGGTGTCTTAAAGATATTGTGAATTTTTAAATTTGCTAATAATTAACTTATACTACACACATTATCATTATGTTTGTTAAGTCAGATCATATTTAAATTTGAACCCTGTGGTTTAATTTCAGTTTGAACCACTCATCTTTTGAACATGAATCGTTCTCTCTCATTGAACTATGAACATCCTTTTTTCTCAAAGTCTGTTCTGTTTGTTATGTGCTGGTAGACCTATTCAAAGAACTGTTTTGAACTGGCAGCAAACCACAATAAGAATATTAGTCTCAACAAAGTTGATTCATTGCTGGAAAGATTAAACTTTCCCGCACTTCCTATGCAAAACAGAGAAAATTAGTATGCTATTTTCTGTAAAGAGACCTGAGAGTACAAAAAGACTAACATGCAAACATGGCAAGAGTTAATGGATTATAATGAAAATTATATAGAAATATGATTAGCAATAACTATAGCAATTAGTACTTAGACTTATATTTGTTTCACAGTGTTTTACAGCACTCTCTAAGCAATGTACAGAGTCATCCTATTGCTCCTAACAATCTGGGTCCTCAATTTACTGGCCTTGGAAGGATGGAAGGCTGAGTCAACCTTGCTCCAGTCAGAATTGAACTCTGATACTGAGCAGTGAGTTAGCTTGCAATACTGCATTTAAACACTGCAGCATTGTAGGCTAAGTCATATATCAGCATATATGAAAATGGCCTCCGTTTATTGTTTGAAAGTCACAAGATGATTTTCAGTTTAAGACATACAGGCAGTTCTTGACGTATGACTATAATGGAGTTCAGTATTTACATCATAAGTCATGAGGGCTGTAAGTCAAGGCACCCACATGATCGGACCTGATCTTTCAACATTTTTGGTGGTTGTTGTTACTTAAAGAATCGTGGTGGTGCAGTGGTTAGAATGCAGTACTGCAGGCTACTTCTGCTGACTGCTGGCTGCCTGCAATTTGGCAGTTCAAATCTTACCAGGTTCAAGGTTGACCCAGCCTTCCATCCATTTTGCCAGAAACAGGCAAAAAAAAAGTCATAATTTTGCAGTCAACTGGTTACAGAGTGCTGCAATCTGCAATAAAGGTGAGCTAGTTGCCAAGCAACTGAAATGTGGCCATGTGATTGCAGAAGGAGGTATGCAGTCATCAGAACTCTGGAACTGGGTCACTAGCTTTTTTGGGGGGGGGAGTGTTTATCATAGCTTTGAATGGTTGTTAAGCAATAACTACCTGTAGATGTACTGTTTGAAATTGCTAATGTATTATTTGTTTCTCACTTAGGAATGTGAACATTAGCCACTGAGCATGGACACTTCCAGACAGACAGATCCGAGTGTTGCCAATCAAATCTGTTTAGTTATGCCTGGTGCCAGAACTTGCAAATTTTGAGGAACAACTCACGTTGAATCTGTTCACTCAGGCTTGTTAAATTCCAACTACTGTACGTTTTCTTTTGCTATTGTTGTTCTGTGCCAGATGGCATCCATAATTTCTAATAAGGCTTTAACTTTAAGCTATTTTATGGTTAATTATGGCTTTAACCAACTTGATTATTTTTAGTCTTTTTTTCCTTCTGTGTTAATTTCTTGAAATGATTTTTAATTTGCCTTTGATTTAAAGCTGATTTCTTTAATTTCTCCTTTTTAACAGTGGTATTATTTTATCATACAAAAAAGGAATGGGATTATCATTATTATAGAGTAAAATGTAGTTATTCCACCATCATTCCCTTTTTGAAAGAAGCAGGTGGGGGGAAGAGTGTTCAGAATGAAAGACTTCTCATCCTTATGCCTTGTAAAAAGTTTCTGAATTACTGAAAAAAAATGCATAATAAAACAATCATCTGAAAGTGCCTAGACTATTTGGTCTCAATTATAAACTTTCCAAAAATCAGCTGTAACTTGAAAATAAATGAGAAAGCAAGATGATCACGCTGCAGTTGTTTTTTTTAAAAACACCATTACTTCATCATTCAAAAATTTATGTTTGAAGCAAATATATTCACAAGGATTTGAAATATTCATGGATGGAAATGATTTCTTCCCAGAGTAAATCATTCATTTTGCTTAACATATTTAGGTGCTCTTTAGAATTGTGATGCTCTTTTATTAAAATAAATATATGTAGAAATGGTTCTACAAATGTTTGTGAAGACTGCCAAACACTTTGTCAGAGTTCCCAGTTGCTTTTATTCACTAAGGATAATCCAATTCCAAATGTTAATAATAAAAATACAAGAAACTGAATTGTAACTCAATTTGCACAAAGAGCAATTTAAGGTGATTCTAAAGTCAATACTTCATCTACTAATTTTGTCCCACCTAAAAACTATCATATAAATCTCTCCAAACACCTTAATATTCTCAGAAGATGCCTATCTCTGATCCACATGAACTTAGATTAGAAAAACTTCAAAGGATGTCCTTTGCTTTAACCCATCTTGGACATTCCCTCCAGCTTAGGAAGCTATGAAAATCAGGATGGAATGTGAATGTTGCCTATCCAACTTATGTAAATTCAGCAGAAGAAGTTAAACCTATATAAAAGTTCATATAAATGTGAGTCCAAGATTCAGTTTTGTTGGAAATGGAGAGTGTGGTTATGAATATGTGAAGATTAGCGTTAATAACGGACCAAGTTCCTTAAGCAAACTGTTATCTACCTACTGCCATGTTCTCATGGTGTATCAAAAGCGAGGAATGGTGGAATTTGTTAAGGAGCTTTGTGGAATTCTGATTGAAACAGAGTTGTATTGGGCAAGGAACTTTGTATTAGGCATACGGGCATACAGTCTAGGATACAGTGTAGGCCAAATTTTTGCTCTTCAAATACTTCTGAATGTAAGAAAGTTTGTTCGTATTTATTGATTCTAAGAAAGTGAATAATAAAGGGAAGAGGCATCCACTGTGGAATATTTTACATGAAAAGTTGAACATTGAATTTGATTAGAGTATAATGGAAGTAAAGAATTTGTGTGAGAGAAATGGAACTCTATCCAACACTGAGTAGAGAGCAAGATAAGGGTATGAGATACATCCTGGGTTGTTTATGTATTGATGGATAAATGTATAAAGAATGCCTGTGGTGATTTAGAGATATGTAGATTGGGGTTATGACTGTGCATGTACTTTTGAATGCAGAAAATGCTGTGTCGGTTAAAATTTTTAATGATTTACAGAAATGTAAAATAACATGTATGAACATGAGGAATATGATTATTATAATTAATGTATCAAAGAACAAGGCAATTGTATTTGACAGAGAAAACAGAATGCCTAACTGAATTTATACATAAATGGTGAGAGAACAGATTAACTGTGTACATTGGCAGAATGTTTACTAAAGAAGAATTAGTGAGACTTGCAGATGCTGATAAAAATGTAGTATGTGATCTGTTGCAAGGAATGTGTGTTTGTTGAAAGAAGTGGAAATGCTTGTTCTGTACAGAAGAATGAACAGAAAAGTGAGTGGCCAGTGGGAAATAAACACTTTAGACTTTAAAGGGTGAGTTGGCCATATAAAGAAAATTAACAGATACTGAATTTTAAAAGAAAGAAGAGTAAATGGGTAGAGAGGAAGATGGAGAAAAGTTTTTTCCTGGATAGTGTTGAGAACAAAAGGCTATACATGAAGCAGTAATGGAAGATAGGAAAGCAGAGATGATTTACATGGTTAGAAAGCTATAGTAATAGTGAATCATGGTTGTGTATTTTAAAAAAATCTTTCTTTTTATATTTCTCCTCTTGTACCTTTAATTTCTTTGGCTCCTGTTTCTTTTTCTTCACTCTGCTTTATATTATTTATCCTGAAACACAATGAAGAATATGTAAATATGACTAAGGTACGGAAAATATTCTATAGTCACTTGCAAGATAGTTAAAAATCCATTGCATGAAACTTTAGCAGACAGCATAGTTCATTTATCAAGGTCTAACCACCCCATGGGAGATTTTCTTTTAGCTATTCATTAATATAATTTATTTTGTTGTATACCCTTTATTTTCTTTTCCTTTGGCCCTATCTATCTCATTTTCATAATTATTCAATTGGAAGAGCTGCTAAGGCCATCAAAGTCAAGCCTTTTTCAGCACTGGAAGGAAGTCAAATTAATTTCTATTCTTTCTTTTCCCTTAGCTATTAATACTGTTTCAAAATCAGTTCGGAAGCATGTGAATACAACACCTGAATGTAATTTAACTGGTTTCTATAGAAAATAATCCTGTATTCTACCATTATTAGCATGGTTTCCCTATCAACTACTGAAAGCACATCACTATACCTTACACCTATGTGATAATTCATTGTTGATATAACATTATGTACAGATTTTTTTTAATGAACAATACTCGAAGCTAAAAGATTTCAATTACTTTCCATACAGCAGCTGGAAAGCAAGAAAACTCAGTGTGTACAACAGCATGAGCAAACCACAATGCTGGCCTGCAATACTATCAAATGATACTATCAAACGATAGTATTGCTGCAGAATTACATATAAGAAGAAGGAAAATGTCTATGGTGTTTCTCAGTCATTCAGGTCATGGTTGTCCCAAAGGTACTTTTTCAAAAGGCAATGGATTTTTTTTCCTTGAAGACATTTCGCTTCTCATCCAAGAAGCTTCTTCAGTTCTGACTGAGGAACAGAAAAATGAAAGAACTTCAGAACTGAAGAAGTTTCTTGGATGAGAAATAAATACAGAATAACAGAGTTGGAAGGGATCTTGTAGGTCATCTAGCCCAACCTCCTGCTCAAGCAGGAAACCCCAGACCATTTCTGACAAGTGGCTGTCCAGTCACTTCTTGAAAGCCTCCAGTGATGAAGCACCCATAGATTCTAAGATAAGCTATTCCAAATGATTGTTCTCATTATCAGAAAATTTATCTTTATTTCTAGGTTGAATCTCTCTAGTTTTCATCCATTGTTCCTTATCTGGCCTTTGGATGTTTTGGAAAATAGGTTGAAAATAGGCTCTCTGTGACAGCTCAAATATTGGAACTGCTATCATCATAGTCTTCAGTAGACTAGCCATACCAGTTCTTGCAACTGTTCTTCATATGTTTTAGTCTCCAGCCACCCAATCATCTCTGTTGCTCTTCTCTGCACTATTTCTAGAGTCTCAACAACTTTTTAATAGTGTGGTGACCAACACTGGATGCAGTATTCTAGGTGTGGTCTTACTAAGGCTTTATAGAGTGGTATTAGTACCCCAGGAGATTGATTCATTCCCTCTGTTAATGCAATTTAGGATTACCTTGACTTTTTTGGCTGTCAATTCACACTGCTGGCTCATATTTAATTGATTGTCCACTAGGTCTCCAAACTCCCTCTCACAGTTCATCTTCAAGTGAAATGTCTTTAAGGGAAAAGCACCTTTGGGAAAAAGAAGGGAAATATATTGATATTCAGAAAGAGCAGTACTATGACATGGAGTAATTTAGAAGCTTTGCCTTCCTTCTTACTTTCTTTCAGGGGTCCCATTCTTCCCAAAACCACAATCTTCATTTCTCATCCACTTTCTCAGCAGGCCATAATGATGGAGTCATGAATGACCAAAGGGTGATTTCATTTCACTGTTATTTACAATTTAACTCAATAGCAGAACCTCTTCCTATTCTTCATGGTTAAATATAGCAACAGATTATTTCCCATTCCCTTTTCTCTATTTTTTTTACCACCCACACAAAGTATATGAGTCAGAGGAGCTGTTAAGAATGAGTGGTTCCCATCTGGCCAAGCTGTTCCTTGGCAGCTTTGTTGACTTTACTGATTGTATTCACACTCCTCAAGGTCACCTCAAACATAAGGAGGTGAAATAATGTCTGTCTGCAAAAGTTGTTTTCATGCCAGAATCTTAGTGTGTAATATAGATAGATACATTTTTCAGGCAACCCTTTTTCCAGCCTTCTAAGACTAAAATATTCCTCTAAAAAGAATATTATTAGAATTTAAAGAATATTAGATCCAAAGAACAAATCCCAGCCCTTCTACTCCAATTTGATGTTATTCACTTCTGTTTTCACTGATTCAATTGTAGAATACAACAAATCTTGATTCTGAAGCACTGATTACAGAAAGACTGTTTCATCCATAGTATCTACTTCAACATTTAAAATCTGTTACAAGTTGAATCAGATCAGAGGTAAGCGTTGTTTAAAGGATTTACCTCAGCGGTGCCACACTCAATTTCATTGAGGGCTGCATCAGGGTTGTGTTTGACCTTAGGGTTCGGGATAGGCATGGCCAGGGTGGGTGTGGCCAGCATGTGGCCTCCCAAGATCCATTTTCACTGGCAGAGGGTTGCAGGAGGCCATGACAACCAAAAACAGAGCTCAAGAGTCCTTTTTCACTGATAGAAGCACCATGGGCTGGTCCTTCGCTGTTTCCAGGGTGGCCCTGTGGGACAGATCTAAGTATCCCACAGATCAAAGTACCCCTGGGCCTTGAGTTTGACACCCCTGATTTACCTGAACATTAGATATATGCTATTCAGAGTCACTTGTTAGAGAAGAGGGGTGGTATACAAATTTAACAAATAAGGCAAAAATATGTGTATGGTGGCTTTTTATTTAATCAACTGTGGCAGTGCACAGGCTTTAAAGGTAATGTGGTCACATCAGAGGTGAAATTCAGCCGGTTCGCACCGGTTCTATAGAACTGGTTATTAGAAGAAATCTCTTTTTGTTTTTTTTCCCACTTTGTAGGGTTAATCCTGTAAATAAGGCAGTTATTTCTAACCTAATCTTTATTGCCTTGCTCACAGAAACTGCCTCTCCCCTTATTACCTTGTAACTTTGGTGAAGTTTAATTCTGTGCTTGATGTTTAATCCTGTGGCCATGCCCACAGAATCAGTAGTAAAAAAAAAATGAATTTCACCACTGGGTTACAAATGGGTATTGTAGGACCACCATTATGATACTGCAACAAGTCTTCTGAGAAGCCATGTTGCCTCAACTATTTATTAATATAGTAGTTTTTAGTGAATGCCATCGAATTGTGAGATCACCAGTAGTTCCTTAAGCACATGAGATCTGCAAGCATGAAACAGAACATTTAATAACATCTAACATTTAATTGTATAAAGACAAAATCCTTATACAGATAATTAATGTTCACTTGGAAGTAAATTTCATTTTATACACATACAATTGATCTGTCAATCTATTATTGCAACTATTTAGAAAAGAATCAGACACAATTCAGTTATGCCCTTGGAACTGCATTAAGTTTAGCAGCAAAGCAAGCACTCCCTTGGGTCTTTCTTATTGAAATCAGTGATGCTGAAAAAGGCTGATTATCCAATTAAATTACAACTCTTATTTTATTATTGTGTGTCCCCAGTCCATCTCTCTATTTTTACTCACTTTTCTTTAGCTAAGGGATACATGCTTTGCCTATTATATATGAAGTGCACTGGGAATTTTCTATGTAGATGTTATTAATCATGAGACACTAGTAAATGAGTGGAGAGGAAACTGGACATTTATATATAATCCACAGTGGAAAATGCAATCTTGATAATGTATGAAAGGTTATTTGGCATGTCAAGATTGATTTATCAGACCACTGCATTTAGTGTATTTGTGTGTCAACTTTAGTCTTGGGTTCTTTTTAAAGAAAATGATATTTGAAAGAAAAACAAGCTAGGTGACTTATAGTTTCAATTTGAAACAGTATAGAACTCAAAACCAAAAAAACAAACCCATTTCTATGCTGTTTTTCCCAAGAAAATGTAAACTTACAAGCAAAATCACTGTTGAATATAGAAAAATAAAATTTAATATAATTTTGTGTGTGAGAGAGAGAGCACACGTGTGTGCCTTCAAGTTAATCTTGATTCCGGGAAATTGTTTGGAAATTGCTGCAGTTTTTTGGGCAAGATTTTTGAAAGTCATCTGCCATTGCCTTCTTCCTAGGGCTGGAAGGAAACTACAGACTCAAAGTCACCCAGCTGGCTTCATGTGTAAGACAGGACTAGAACTCACAGGCTCTTACATTCTAGCCTGGGGCCTTTAACCACTGCACTAACTGACTCTCATAAATTTATAAAATCTTGGAAATAAAAAGGGGCCATTTGGGTATTAAAGTGAACTCAGGCAGAGCACAAAATAAAACTTCCACAATGGAAGGTTGTTCAGTGAAGGGCACTTGAAATTTATCTTTCCAATCAGGAAATAGAGTGAAGTGGATTTTTGTGGATCCATAAGTGCTTAGATTGCAGAGTTATAATCATGTGTCAAAAAGCAATGCCAGCTTTGGAAATGAAATAGGCTCCAGGACAGATTCTATCCTGATGAAACCAATGCAGTTTCCAAAGTAGCCATACATACCACTGTGTGGGAAGTAAAAGCTCAATTAGAAACACACTGCAGTGATATTAAGATAAAAAGAATTTTAGGCAAGACAAAATTGGGAGGCCAGAGAAAGAGTGAGTAGGCTTCAAAAGTTCTATTTTAAGTCTCAAAGTATGTGCTCAAAATAGCTCCAGCCCCCAACCATGCATATATATTTAGTCCCCATCTTAGTCATAAACAGGAAGCACTCTTTAATTATTCTCATAATAACAAGCTGTCTTGTTTTGTCTTATTGCTTAGTTGTTTTAACCGGTCCAAACAGATTACTTGACATTGTCTGTATTTGATTAAGCATTCTCAGGATTAGTCACACCTGTGCAAATATCTGCACCTAAGCCAAACAAGTGGCACAGCCTCCACCTTCCTTTTCATAGCCGGGTGCCTGTCAGTACCAGAGGAAAACATTGTTGTGGTTTGGCTAGTGGGACTGATGAATTTGCACATGAAAAGACATGCAATCAGGACTGTGCTGTAAAGGTTATGGCTTCACTTACAGAGATAACAGGGCTGAAGCAATTCTGTGGCCTGGGCATGGCTATTCCTCCTTAATTTGTGAAGGCCTCTGCCATTTCTTATGGGCCACATTCACAAAACCTGCTTTGCCAAGCTGACAAAGATGTAGCTGGAGTATTTTGATTAGGCTTTGAGCAAACTCGGCTTAAGGCCATTTAATCTTTATCTTAGGTCTGGAAACTGAAGCTCTCTGGTTAGCTTACAGTTCAATGTATTGTGTAATACATTGAAAAGGGCTGATGCAGTAAGAAAAGTAAATGTGGTCTGCGAATAAAACCACTGAGTTATTCAGGGCTAGATATTTTTATGCAACTTCTCCATTAAGGCACACACACCCATGCCCACACTCTGCTAATAAAAGTGAGGGGGGAAAATGAAACTCAGTGTAAAACAATGGGCTTTTGGCACAGTAACCTTAAAATGCTTGATTGTCTTATGTAATGTGAAGCAAGCTTAAGAATCCCTTTTTGGGGTTCAAGTTCTTCTAACATTTGGCTGATGCTTACAATAATATCCAACTGGTAGATTGTCTCACTCCCCTGCCCCAATATCTGTGCGAGGAAAACAAACAACCTTCTTTTCTTTTAAAATAAGCTTCAAAAAATCATGTCAATTAAAATGCAATTCTGAACTGATGTATCACTGGACACCAAATAAGCTATCTAAGATATATAAAGGTGTGTCAAATGAATGTTGGAAATGTAAGAATAAAGAAGGGACCTTTTTATCATCTATGGTGGACATGTGATAAAGCAAAAAAAATTTTGGAGTGTTCCAAAAAAAAAAAATCTAATGTTTAGCCAAAAACATTCCAATATAGAAAATCCTGAAGATATGGAGATAGAAATGAAACCAGAATTTTTCCTTTTCAGACTAATGGAAAAAGAACTGGAGAAAAAATTTGTAACTTTGTTACTATGCATGTTGACAGCAGCAAGATTATTGTATGCGCAAAAATGGAAAGACGCTTTGATACCTACCACGGAAGAATGGTTGCAGAAGTTGATGGAGTTGGCTGAAAGGGCAAAACTGACTACTTTGACTAAAGAAAAGAACATAAGTACTTTTGTTTCCATATGGAAACCGCTTCCGAATTTTGTGCTTGATGTGGAAAAGAATGTAATTTTGACTTTGGGTTTTATAGATTAGATTGATAGAGTTTTATAGAAATGACTTGTTCATATTCATATTCATATATATTCATATAGAAGTTGTGAAAAATAAATAAATAAAATAGTATGATTGTATTTTAAAACTGCAGACAAATGCAGTTTCATTTAATGGGACTTAATTAGAAAGAAATGTTCATAGGCATAGTGTCAATCCTGAGGCTAAGGCCATCTTTACCGCTTCAGGGTTGCCACAAGAAAGGAGGGGGGAGAAAATAGTTAGCTGGGGCCTTGTAGTCAAAACAAAAAGTTTTCCTGTAGGAACCAAGGACAGTCCAACAGGTGGCGGGGAAGAGGAGGAGTAGAGTAACCACGCAAGCGGTCAGCACTTTTATTGGACAATGTGACTGATGCTGGGGGAGGGGGAAAAGGGGAAATTTCACTTTTAATTAGGTGCACGGGAACTTTCAGAGTCGGTTTTTCACCAGTCGTGCCAATACGATGTATCCAATAAATTGTTTTTCGAGTTCTGCTTTCAATGGTTGCATTACTTGGAACACTGACACATAGAATGTAATAACCGTAGCATATAATTATAATAGATAACCTGCGTCATATCTTAAATACAGGTAGTCCTCAACTTACAACAGTTCATTTAGTGACCATTTGAAGTTACAACGGCATTAAATGTGACTTATGACCATTTTTCACACTTATGACTGGATGTTGCAGTATGGTCATGTGATTTTACATGTTGGATACTTGACAACTGACTCACATTTATGTCAGTTGCAATGTCCCGTGGTCATGTAATCCCCTTTTGCAGCCTTCTGACAAACAAAGTCATTGGGATTCACTTAACAAGCATGTTGCTAACTTAACAACTACAATGATTCACTTAAGAAATGTGGCCAGAAAAGTCGTAAAACTCAGTTAACAAATTTCTCACTTAGCAACATAAATTTTGGGCTCAACTGTGGTTGTAAGTTGAGGACTATCTGTATAGAAACATCTAAAGCCTTTGCAATTTTCTCTACCCTGCAGTATATATACATGCATTTATTTCAAAAACAAATCTTCATAGACTAGATTTATTTCATTTTTAGGCATTTCCTTGCGGAGTGCATTGTATATAGATTATCAAGATTTTAAGGAAGCATTTGACAAAATAATACATGACATTCTGATTAATTAAACATGGACAATGTAAAAAGATACATAGCTAAAAAATATATTCTGAGATTGCTTTTGGAACTGAAATACAATATTAAATGGGCTGCGATGTAGTTCAATATAATATGGCTTGGTAATGGGATTTGTGAAAAGTTCTTGGAATAATAGTTTATGACAAAGTGAATGTCTGACTTCACACCACAGCCTGTCAGTACATCATAGATCTCTAGACTCTTATTTCGTCTCATAGCTACATTTGGCAAAAGACTTCCAGCTGCAACTTGGCTAGGTTAGAATTTTACTGCCGACAAAAAATTTCAAACACAAATTGATTACCTTTGCAATGAAATCAGGGACTCATAGCCTGAGAATATGTTTATTTATTAAATTTATATGCCACCCATCTCACTATCCAAAGTGACTCTGGGCAATTCCTGACTGGTTCCTACCACATCTGATTCAGTACTTAAAGTAAACTCCAGTCAGCAGAGGGATGGGTTACATCAACACAAAGATAGCTTTAAAAATCATTGGAGATAATCATTTTCCTTCATTCTGCTTTGGTCAGGCTCCCAAGTACTCTGAGTACTTTGTCAAATTCTGGAAATACAGTAACAGTTTAATAAGGCTTCAGAAATGGTGGAAGATTTTCAGGGAAAGGTAAGAAAGATTATCAAATAACCTGATGAAGAAAGGTGGAAGTAATTGGGGGGTACTTTGGGGAAGACATGGTGGACTGAAGATGGCGCCATGAAAAGCAGTGCTTATGATTGTGGCAAAATCTTTTCAGCTATTAGGAATCATTGGATAGGCAAAGTTTTACAGCACCAGGTAAGTATCTTTCAATTCTTAGTGAAAGACGTTTTAACGACTAGTTGAAGCATTTTTTGTGGGGGAATAGACAACAAAAGATTGGTTTGAAAAAATTACAGACTAAAGATCTTCTCCCTTCACCTGATATTCAAGGTCAAGAGTATCCACTGGCCAAAAACACTGAAAATCTCAGGCTGACTCGCTGCTGCTGTAGATGTGATGGATCTAATTTATTTTTTGAAAATGCTGACAATGTTATTTCAATTTCAGCTTTCCAGCCCATTTAAGACTTTAGCAGATGTAGACCTTACTTGAAGAAGAGTGAAAGTGGTGGGTGGATAAGGGGGTGGGAGGGTAGAGGACATATTTTTAGGTATTCCAATCCACAGCTGCTTAAATTAATATGGTGTGTGTGTGTGTGTATGTATGATATACACAGCAATAGATTTTATAGGAGGGATGAGTAATACAGAATACATCTAGATCGCTTGGAAATATTTGGCTCAGATTTATGTATGTGGGAGTTTACTGGAAGCAATTAAGCCAAAAATAATGAACTCACTAACTTCTAATAAATATTTCATCTGTGAGAAAAAAAAATCTTAACAAAGGGTTGGGAATTTTTTTGCTTTTAATTAAAAAAAAAGTTCTCAAAATGTCCTTCCAACCATTGTGACTACCTTCTCTTTAAGTCTACTGTAGGTGAACATTGCAATGTTTTGAATGGGTCATTTATATATTCTGCCAATCTCTGATTTAAGACTAGAGGCAAGATATTTTCAGTGATCCAGATTTTGGTATGTCTCTTTCATTGCTTCTTTGTCAATCCCATTTTCTGCTATCAAATGTCAGTCTCTGAAATTGTTGAGCGTGTCCTTTCTGGTACTGATTTGCTTTGAAATATGTTGCATTTAAATTTAGTTGCTTTGATTTCACTTGATACTAACTAAACTGTAACCTATGTTATGGTTGAACTATCCTTTATTTTTGCTAGATGCTTTTGGCTACCTTTGGTGGGAGGTCAGTTTAAAAATACCTTAAATGAAACAAAAATAGTGGAGTGGAAAAAAATTTTCGACAAAGCGCCAAGTTACAACGAAGATATTTGGACCATCTGAGAATTAGTCATATGTAATTATGAAGATGTCTAAGGTGAATTAGCGTCATCCTGAGACTTCAGGACTGCCTTGGGGAATCCAGAAGATAGATTTGTTTTGTTTTCTTAACTTTATGGCCAACTGAGCATAGTTTCAAATTATTTCCAAAATACCCCCCCCCCAAAAAAAAAAAGGTGAAGGGGAGGGGAGAAGAGGAGAAATTGCAATTGTGTGACTAACAGTTGCAGATGTCAATAAGATAAAATTCTCAGAGATCTTCAGTTTTATTTCAAATCACAGGAACATAGAAGGAATTTACATGAATTTATTTTGGGAACTAATTGCAACAGCAGTGCTTGGGCTGCCAAGATCAGGAAATGTGATAGCCCTAACATGAGTTGGGTGCCTAGCATGACGTCCCAATCAGAGGTGTAGGGTTTCACTGTCATCTAAGCTAGTACAGATAGTCCTCAATATACCATCACAATTCAACCCAAAATTGTATGTCGTTAAGTGAGTTTCCCACCATTTTATGATTTTTTTTGTCACTTTGATAAGTGAATCACTGCAGTCTTTAAATTAATAGCTTGATTGTTAAATGAATCTGGTTTCCCTATTTACTTTGCTTGTCAGAAGGTCGCAAAAGGGAACGTGTGTCTCTGAGACACTGCAGCTGTCATAAATATGAGTTAGCTGCCAAGTGGCTGAATTTTGATCACATGACCACAGGGATGTTGCAACAGTCGTCAGAGTGAAAAATGGTCATAAATCACTGTAAGTCAAGGACTACCGGCTCTGTTTAATTACCTTTCTTAAGGATGGTATATAAACCAATATTCTGTATCAGTGATCAAACTGTGCATGTGTGTGTGTCTGAGGGAGTGGGACAGAAGGAAGGCAGAAGGAGAGGGAATAACCTTACCACATGTGCAGTCCTCCCATTCCTTGTAAAGCAAGTGACTTTTTGGCTCAGTGTCTCTGCATGTGTGTTTGTACAAAGGGAGCTCGAAAGGTAACCAATTTATTATGATTACTAATTTGATTTATTACCCACTTTTATGGGGTAATAAAAGGGTAATCTTGCCTTCTATTTCCCCTACAAGAACAACCATAAGGGGTAAATTGAGCTGAGGCAGAGTAATTAATCCAAAGTCATCTAACAGCAAGAATTAGCACTCATGGGCTCATGGTTTCTGGTCCAGATCTTAACTAATTCATTTAACTGGTTCCTAATGTAATGTTTCTTACAACAAGTGCTACTTTAATACTGTATTGCGGTGGGTTCACCGTAGTGGTGGTATTCAGCTGAGTCACAGCAGTTGTAGCAAACTGGTAGTGACAACGAGCATTTGGCTCCGACCCCCTGCCCCTGCCCTATCCTATCCTATATCCCCTTCTTTTTTTTCTTTGTAGCTTAGCTGAATAGAGCAGAACAGCTGTTTTCTGCTCCTCCTCAGCCTTCCTCCTTACTCAGATTTACTTCTGATAAGTTCAGTAGCTGCATTCTGTAGTAAATTCTGCATTTACTAGGCGGTCACTGAACTGGTAGTAAAACCGGTTGTATCCCACCACTTGTTCACCAACACACTAAATCTTAAATCTAGGTTAAGATAATACTGCACTCTTTAGGTAAATATAAAAACACTTGAGGCTCTTGCATTCATACAAACTGTTCACAAAGCCATACAGTAGATAAGGTTGTGGTAATAGTGTAATGGGCTAGACCAGTGGTGGCAAACCTTTTATGTCGAGTGCTGAAAAGTACGTGCTTTGCGTGTACCATCCATACTTGCATGCAGCTCCTCCACATGTGCTTCATATGCAACTGCACCATCTGTGCGTGCATTCATCTTTTGCATGTACAATGCATGCATGATGCTTGCAGGCATTCATGCACACACGAACAATTGTGTGTATATGCACAGAAGGGCTCCAAAGACCAGCTGGATTTTCTGCTGCAATTGCGTGCATCAGAGACCCAAAAACCAGCTGGGTCTCTACAAGTGCACATGGGTGCATGCGCAATAGCATGTGCATGCTCAGCTGGAGGTAAGTTGGCCAACAGCTTGTGTGCCCAACAAGATGGCTCTGCATGCCATAGGTTCACCATCACGAGGCTAGACTATCACCAAGATCCCTTCTTACATTTTACGATTCTAGAAATTAATTTTAATTTATTAAATTTCTAATGATTAAGACCTCCATAACCTAGGTGCATGCATCTTCAAGTTGGTTTTTGACACCTGATGACTGCTTAGACTATCCTCTAGAGTTTTCCTGGAAAGATTTTTTAGAAGTGGTATATCAAAACCTGCTTCCTGGGGCTGAGAGAGAGTGAGTGGCCCAAATTCACACAGATGGCTTTAACCTTAAAGTAGGATTAGACCTTATGGCCTCCTGGTTTCTAGCCTGATGTCTTAACTGCTACACCAAAGTGGTTCTCAAACCATTTCAGTTATTTTGTCAATACACTAGTGTGGAAAGGCCACAAACACACACCCAGTTTAAAATATTATTTATTCTTAATACTAAAAAGAGGCAGGATAGAATATTTCCCCTAACGAAGAAATGGAGAAAAATCTTAACAAAAGCAGAAAGCATCCCAGTCTTCCTGCTATAAGAAAACAGACTCAAGCAGAAGCTTGAAGGGGCTGGTCTTTAGGAATGGAGATTTTGTATCCATTCAGAAAGACTGGGCCAATCTATTCATAAGCAAAGAGACCCCAAACAAGCAAAGGCAAACCAAAGCTGACAAGATTAGCTCAGACAAACACCTAGGACAGGGGTCAGGAACCTTGGCTCTTTCACGACTCATGGACTTCAACTCCCAGAATTCCTGAGCCACCCATGCTGGATCAGGAATACTGGGAGTTGAAGTCCATGAGTCATGAAAGAGCCAAGGTTCCCGACCCCTGACCTAGGATTTGCATTTCCCCTTTTGCCTGTAGAGCCAGCCATGACCCCTAGATGACCCCATAGGAATCTGACAACAGCTGTTAAAATATTGAAGGACCTATTCTTGCACAGGAGCAGGCATCTCAATCACAAAGCCCCAGAGAATGTATAAAAACTCACCTACTCTGAACCCCATTTTGTCAGCCATACCCAGAAACACGCTGTCAACTGAAGTTTTTGGCTACCAAATAAATGGAGACTTTCTTTCCTGCAGCCTGCCTCCATTTTATTTCCAGCTTCTTTCTCCCAGATTGGAACTGGACCGGAATTTTCTTCCAATACTGGCAAATGAGAATGGATTCACTGATCAGCCATTGCAGCAGAAACAGCAGAAATGTTTAATCATTTCTCTTCAGAACTGCCAATTCAAAGAGAAGAGCATAATTATTCCATTACTGGTGACTTGAAGCAATGCCAGTTGTAGCATTACAGATGGAAGTACTTTATAGAATGTACATGCTCTGGCTGGTGAGTTCAGGCATGATTATATGCACTCATCTGTGCTGTACCTTATAAACGAGAAGATGCTTAATTCCATATGTTTAAACATTCAGAATGAAGTCACTGTAAAATAAAATGGGCAATCTGAGCAGCACATCTATACCCATGCACTGGTGATCAATGATTACATTCAAGCACTGCCCATAGTCATGCGATAACTCATTAATCTGTAACAAATTTCCAATGAGCTGTATATGGTTTGATTTCTAATTTTAAAGGGGGATTGGATACTCATGGGGGCCAGCTGTATCCAGAGCTATTAGTATTCAAAGTTCAAGGTTCCCTTAGGGTTGCACCATTTATGAATGTCTTTCTCAGTATGATTTAGAACCACACGAACTTAGGCAGGGAACACAGGTAAGGAGCATTAAAAAAACCATCATTGTTTTCAAAGGCTGCTAAGAAACCAGCACATTTCAGTATTTACAGTGGTGGCATTTTGTTGTTGTTTTACAATCAGAAATATGCGATAAGTGGGAAGGTTTCAGATTGCAAATGTTCACTTTTTCCAAAGAGGTACATTGAGTCTTCAGGATCTGGTTGCAAAAATTTGGATCACCATGAGTTAATAGCAAAGAATTTGTGTTTTCTGCATTTCTTTGCTACCATTTATCATTTATCTGGATTTTTGCACCCCATATATATGATACTATGTAGATTGCCAGTCATAGGATTAACCAACAGATAATCTCTTTTTTTAGAAGGAGAGATCCTCAATTAGTAGGAAAAGGTGTGTGTGTGTGTGTGTGTGTATTTCACTGCATTCTATCTGCCAGTAATTTTACCTTTTGCTGCTAGGTGAGGATCTTTCCTTCTAAAAAAAGATTCTCCTGTTGGTTAGCATGTTAATCCTATGGCTGGCAATCTACCTTGTATCATTGGGAGGTACACTGAACTAACGGTTGCCCAACTATAAAGTAGGGATTATAATTATTGCTTTTATGGATAACCATCCAGCAGCTTGTTTGGAGTGATCTGGTTCTGGAGAACAAGGAGGCCTACATCAATTTACAGCACTTTTGTGAAGAATGTGCTAGGCATCTGTGAGATAACATTGTTTGGATTCATTCCAAGCTGGTATATACCTTTCAGGCAGGTCTCATGAAGCTGACAAAGATATGCAGTCTTGCTCAGTTATCTGGGATGAATTTCATCCTGTTGGCCTGAAAAAATGGACAGAATTATAGGAACTATAAACTCAGCTACCACTGTTCTAGATACATGTCCCTCCTGATTAGCTAAAGCTAGCCAAAAAGAGATGTGTGGTTATGTCCAAGTGGTTGTTAATTCATCTTTTGAGGGAAGGGATGATCTCATCATTACTGGAGGAAAGCAATACTCTGCCTCTCTTCAAGAACCATTGTTGGACCCAACCATATTGGACAACATTTGTCCTCTTCAATCAAATTTCAGACCCAGGTATGGGGCAGAGAAAACATTGATCACACTTCTGGCAGGAGCAGGATGAGATGTATATCCATCCTTGCTCTTCTTTATCTCTTACTGACATTCAAAACCAGTGGTAATAATATCCTTCTGGTTAACATCAGGTGGTTGAGAGTGCAGGAACAATATGATGGTTCTCCTTCTTCTGGGGTCAGTTCTACTTGGTGTTTATTTATTTATTAATTAAATTTGTATGCTACCCATCTTGGTCACCTCTGGGTGGCTCAAAACAAGGTAATTAGATGAAGAGATCTAACCCAAGGTCTTTTTTTATGGTCTTCCTACATGTGTTTAACATCTACTTGAAGCTGCTAGAAGAGGTCATATGCTGACCCTGGGCTAACCAAGTAATCCTCTTTACATTCTTTTTCAGTGTTTGAAGGCTAAAGTGTTTGAAGGGCAAGCTGTTTTCTGGTGACTGAAGACAACACTTCCTGGTTGTGATTAGTTAATGCTGCCTTTTTCTTAGGTCAGTATTTTAATTATTAATTATTTTTGTCAGAGTTTGCAGCAGCAATCACATTCAGAATCACACACAAGTAACTGAACTCAGCAGGATCCAATAACTTCTCTTTATATATAATATAACATGAAGTAAGTATACAATACCAAAAGCAGATCTTCCAACCTCGTAGCAAATACAAGCAAAACACAAGCAGAGGACTGGAGTTTCAGTTTCAGTTCAGAGCTTGCTCAGATTTGTTTCAGTTTCAGTTTCAGAGCTGAGCACAGAGCTAAGCCATGCCTGGGCTCCAAAACTGTTTCAGTTACCAATCAGCTCCCATTGGCTGATCTGTTGCTATGTCTCTCCCAGTCTTATGAACTATCACACATTGACAGTTTTCTCTCTGTGTGTGTATTTTGTGCATTTGTGTGTTGTTACACCTATTAATCTCATGTTCCTTCCTCTTTGAAACAGCCTCCAATGTCTACTTTCAGACTGTTCCTTCTTCTTTGTGTTTAATTGTGCTATTTGACCTCAATAATCCAAGCAGATATAGCCAGGATCATTTTTATTTTAAAAATAAACAAGCATGAAACTTTTAAGCAACTGTTTAATTCTTACTGGGGGGAATGATGTGTAAATACTATCAGTTCTCATGAAATCTGTCTGATTTTATTGCCTCTCTGCAGTGAAACAACACACACTGGGTTTCTGAGTTACCTCATTGGGAATTAAGCACCTACATTATTACTTAAACTTAATGGCTGTAAAAATCAAACCCATATGTATACTAAGCTCTTTCTGATTTCACTGGGGCTTAAGCATGTGCATAAACTGTGCATGGGATAGTAGCCAATATTCTTAGCACATAAATGGGAAATGAAATAGCATTAGAACTGCCTAGGATTGAAGATAGAATCTAGCTTTCAGTTAAATATGATCAGGAGAGTGCTAAAACAAATCTGCTGAGGAGGAATGTTTGTGGCCAAATATGCACATCTACTCACTTTGGGGGAATTTAAGGGGCTGCCATGAAGAAGAGGGGGTCAACCTATCCTCCATAGCACCTGAAGGCAGTAGAAGAAGCAAGGGATGGAAACTAATCAAGGAGAGAAGCAACTTCGAATTAAGGATAAACTTCCTAATAGGGGAAATAATTAACCAGTGTGAGTGCTCCATCATTGCAGGTTTTCAAGAAGAAACTGGACAGCCATCTGTCCGGAATGGTATAGGGTTTCTAGCCTGAGCAGGGGGTTGGACTAGAAGACCTCCAAGGTCCCTTCCAGTTCTGTTATTCTGTTACTATGGAGCAAACTTTGGGTAGAATCTGAAGCTACAAAACTGAATCTGATGATGCTCCCAAATCTGTTTGCAAGGACAAATTCACAAGCATTCAGATACAGAAAACCGACGTTTTATTATACTAATTGGCATAGTTTAGCTCAATTTTGAATATTGAAAGCTCTAGGGCACTGTAAATATGTTCTCATAACCAGATAGCACCACATTTTCTCAGGCACTTGATGCACGTAAGGCAAGAAATGATGAATTACTTTAGTTATCAGTGTGCCAAACATGATGCAGGCATCACAGCACACGCCAGCATTTCAATAACAGTTTGGAAATGCATCTTTCTCAGGTTACAAGAACATTTGAATACAGTTCTCCTTTGTCACCATGTCCCTGGGCTACCGAAACAATACTTTTGTATTGTTGTACTTTCATTACAGCTGTGGTTTCTTGTACCAAAAACCAAACTGAGCTGAAAGCTATTTTGCATGGCTTTTGGAAAATGCATGCACTCTCACTTTTGAATCAAAATACTTGTCACGAATTCAATGCATATTCCAAAACTATTCAGTTTAGAATTCTTCTGACTTATTTTTTCATTTGTTTGCCTCGTTTCATTTCATATCTCATTGTTATTATATATTTGCAATTTGGCTTGCTAAGGCTGCTGTTATTTTAAGATATTGCCAGCACCATGTTTTAATGCGGTGATACAGCAAAACAATTTAAAACATCCATTATCTTATCAAACTGCTGATAAATAGCACAGCACTTGCTGTGCTTAATGTCCTTGTTTCTATGCTCAGAAGATTTTTCAGGTAAATGAGATGAAAACTGGATATCAGACCAGTTGTTCGGTGCCCCTTGTAAACCAAAGGTAACACAAATAATGACAAAAAGGTTGTGTTTGTGCAATGCACCAAACCACAAAATACCCAACCATCTTTTTCTAGCCTATGGGACTGATTTAGGCTTCTAGGACAAAGCCATAAATTCAGTAAACTGTAGTCATACATACTAGCTTAGTGTGCTGTATAAACTCAGACTTTGAGCTTATAGTTTAATATATTGTGTGACTTCAGCAAATTGGATTAAGCATGAATTAGCTTGTTTATGAATACAACTATAATATGAAGAATGGGGATTAGCAAATAGACCGACTAACAATAGCTAGCTTGGTACATGTGTATTCATTGTAAGTTACATAATTTGCCATGGTATTCTTTTTACTCACTTTAAAGAAATATTGTAAAACGCATTTAAACTGTAATTTTCTTTTTTTTAATCCTATCCCCTCCTCTTCCTTTCTGTGCCTTAATCCCAACACCAATCTCCCACATTCCAAACAACATACAACATAAAAAGAAAAATAATAAAAAAAAAACAAAAAAAGACTAAGGACACGACAAACAACAAATAACAGACGATCTTCTTCCCCCACATCCTCAACCGGTCTTCGCCTCTGTAAAAGAGTGTGGGGGAGGGGACATGTCAATGGCCAGGTCACTTCTTTCGGGCAATCTATTTAAATTCATCTTTCAAGAAAAAAAAAGTGATAGCCTTTCCCCGGACTCAGCTTTCTGTATTTTTTCAAGATTCAACTTATCCACTCCATCTTCTTTTTCATCCTCACAACTTTTCTTTTGTTGAACCATCGCAGGTGAGATTTCTTTCCATTTTATTCCTTTAGAATCTTGTCCTCCTACAGTCCCTTTTTCTTCTGGTGTTGATATATTTGCATATGTTCCACCCATCTTAAGCAATTGATCTTTTATCTCTATTATAT
>JAEANM010003093.1:0-23021 GCA_017656035.1 Myanophis thanlyinensis | reverse complement strand
GCTGGCTGAGGGATTCTGGGAGTTGAAGTCCACAAGTCACAAAATGGCCAAGTTTGCCCACCCCTGCTCTAGACCATAGGTTCAAACTCATGATGTTACATTGCTGTCACATGATGTTTCATGACATTTTCCCCATTCGCGGAGCTGGGTGGGCATGGCCTGTGTATGACAGATCTGGCCTGCAGGTCACCAGTTTGACATCCCTGCTATAGACAATGGAAGCAATAGCTGGTGTCTCTCTCTGTGTTTGTGTGTAAATGGAGAGATTTAAAGGTACCAAATATTAACATGTTAACATTGGTGGTTGGTGATTTTTCTTTTTCTTTCCTATTTTCTCCCTTTGCCCCTACAATCTCCTTTTTTCTTTCCTGGGTTTTTCCTGACCAAATTATACTTCCCCCCTCCCTTTCACCTGTTTCTCTGCCTGCTGATGTATTCAGTCAGCCTTTTCATTTCTGCTTTTCTAAAACCTAGCAGGATTTTTGAAGAAGACTAACTGCATTATATGAAGAGATTCGGCACTGGCTTGAATTGGCCAGCAGGGTGTGTGACAAGAATAACATCCTTCGAAGAAAATATTTGTCTTTTCTCACATTTGTTCTTGGCCAATCATCTTGATGCTCTGATGTCAGGACCATACAATGCCTTACTGGGACCAATTGCCAAATGAGAATGGGATGCATCAACCAAATGCCACAAATGTGCCCATCAATATTTCCTGAACAATTCATTCACATAATGCATTTGGGAGGTTAAAAGACAGAAGGTCTGAGCAGAACTGTCACTGAATGGGAATAAAAAAACACACAACCTTTTCTATTTAAAAAAATAGATATTCTATTTCTCTCATTTGTAAATGCGAACACACAGAGAGACATAGAGAGTATGGGGTGACTATCCTTAAAAACCCACACACTGCTGTGGGTAATTTCCAGTTTAATTTTCACCCATCACATCCGCAGTCAATCCTTAGATCACGGCAAACAGACACACTGCTCAATACTGCCAGAAAAAAACAGCTTGTTGCTGGTTTATTTATTAAACACCTGCAGACATAAAACAGCTAATTGACAACAGGATAAAAGGCAGGCAAAAACATGAAGAGAACAGACAAGCATTTACATTGTCTATATATCTAGAGCTATATATCAAAAGAGACAGAACTTTCCAGAGTCAGTGGAAGCAGCATTGTGGGCTGCCAGAAATTATTGTAATTGAAAGAGGGGGAGGGGGAAACGGAAGGGAGGAGAGAGAGAGAGAGAAAGTGATATTGGTTTTTCCAGCCTTGGCACTTTTGTGTACATAACATAACAATAGTAGAAGAAAATGGAAAAAAGGACATCAGGAGATCCCTCCTCTATTTTGTACTATGGAGGAAATAATCTAGTAGATTAAAAAGATACATCAATACATACATCCAGTATATGAATATGTGTTTCTCTTTCCCTATGTGTATTTGTTGAAGCTTCAAATAAAGGAGGAGCTCTTATGAGAGGATCAATGGCTACTAATGAACATTCGTCATCTTTGAAGCAAAAAGGAGATGAAGAACAGCCTCATTTCTATTTAAACAGCATCTTGAAAAGAGTGAAGGAGGGGGAAAGAGTATAAAGGAGAAAGTTTTCTTTGCTCTTAAATACAGAAGCTAATTTCACCAATGACAATCTATGTTAAAACCCATAAGATAGCAGATGCCTTTTAGGTTCAACCATCAACAGTAAAGCAATAAGCAGGCAGAAAATATGCTGCAGACTAGCACTTGGGACAGAAGCCATGAAGGCCTTGAAAAAGATATTTAGATGCTGTGATCTTATATCTTCAAAGATCAGAATGTGCAAGCCATGGTATCTTCATACATCGATGGAAACTGAACTTGGACTTTGAAAAAAGAATTTGATTATTGATGCTTTTGAGTACTGATGTCAGAGAAGACTCATGAGAATATCGTAGATAGCGAACAAACCAATGTACCATTGAACAAATCAAGACTGAGTTCTCACTTGAGGCACACACGATCACACTCAAATTATATCTTATTTTGGACAAATTACGTGTAGACCAAGTTTTCTGGAAATGGCTCTAATGCTGGGAAAGTAAAAGGAAAGAGAAGAAGACAACAAGGAGTAACATGGATGGAGTCAGTTACAGTGATGATGGATCTATCACTGAAAGCCCTGAAATATCAGCTGTGGAAAAATCACTGTGGAGAAAGATCTATCTATGTGTTCATTCAATCACATTCCTTCAATCAACATATGCTGAGAAAGATGCAGTGATGTGCCAAATCATGTGCCTTTTAAACAATGGTAAAATAATGCATCCAAATTCATATTTTTTAAAAAAAATGGTTAAATGTTAAATTCTTCAAAAGAGGAGGATTAGGATTGCCTGACTTTAAATTGTATTTTGTAGCCTGCTGTTTGATTTGGATGAAAAAGTGGCTGCGGTTATAAAAGAGCATTAAAATTAGAAGAGCATAACCTGGTGTTTGGGTGGCATAGGCTTTAATTAATAAGGTTAAGGTTAACATTGTTATTGAGCAAAATATATTAAAGACATATATTAATATACAGCTGAAACAAGGGATTTTCTTACTTGGACTTATGGAAAACCAATTAGAGAAGACTTATGGAAGATTGGTTTTATATACGATAACTGCCTCCAAACTATTATATGGAAAATGCTGAAATGCTCATAATAATGGAAGATGATTAAATTTGCAGAAATGGCAAGATTGACCTGTTTAATCAGGAAAAAGAGAACAAGCATTTTTTAATACGGACTGGAAATTGCTTATGGATATTTTGCTAAAAAGTGTGGGAGGGGGGAAAATGAATTGACAATTTATGGATTTACTGATTAACAAGGTTGAATATGGGAAGAAGTGAATTATGATATAACTTCAATGAAGGAGAGAGAATAATTTGTCTGCAACTTCCGTAAAAAAAACCCAGAAGTTACTTCTTTATATATCTTCTTTCATTTACTTTTCTTTGTTTTTTATTATTTCATGTTTATCTTTTAACCCTGTGAAAATTTCTAATACAAATTATTAAAAATAATATACATGTGGGAAAGAATACTTACTGTACACTTTGTGCAAATGTGGACTGGAATTTTGGTTGTTCAATGCAGGAAGAGCAGCATACAATAGAAGTAACACACATGAGAATAGACTGCTTAGAAAATGATTTAACATTGGGCAGAGAGTAAGAGATGTATAATTTTCTTTCATTGCTTACTCTAATTATGAGTGCATATAGAATATTTGTGTTGATGTTAGAAGTGGATTTGTTTGAATTAACTCTTACTAAGACAAAGGCATGTAACAATTCAAAGTTCTATTTCTTAATAACTTATACTTAGAGTAACCTTATTGTCACTCTGAATGTATGATAATCGGCATACATCAGAATGAAATTTCATTGCATACAGCTCTCAAAGGGTCACCTCCTCCAATATACACTACATACACATGAAAGATAAATAAATAAATAAATATGCATATAACCACATATATTTTGTGACACAGAGAAACAACAGTCTAGTTCAGATGTATACACATACATGGCAACAAAAACAAATCTTGCAAATAGACTAGAGACGGATTGCGTAGGGATCAAAGCTGTTATAGAATCTGGCAGCCCTGCTAGAAGCACTTTGAAACCTCCTCCAAGAAGGGAGAAACAGGCCGTAAAGTGGGTGTGTGGGGTCTCTAACAATGCTTTGGGTTCTAAGCACATAGCGCTTATAAGCAGTATCCTGAATAACAGGAAGTGAACTTTCTATAATCTTCTCGGCTGTCCTTACCACTCTCTGTATGGACTTTCTATCTGAGGCACTGCTGCCACCAAACCAAACAGTGATGCAATTTGTTAAAATGCTCTCAACTGTGCTTCTGTAAACAGTGGTCAGGACAGATGGAGAAAGAGGTGCTCTCCTCATCTGATGCAGGAAATGCAGATGCTGGTTTGCACACTTCACTAAGGATGACATGTGGAGAGACCAGTTCAGATTGTTAGTTATCTGCACCCCCAGATACTTAATACTGTTGACCAGCTCCATAGCTGCATCCTTGATACTGAGTGGAGTATGATCGTGCCGACTCTTTCTAAAATCAACAAGGATCTCCTTTGCTTCATTAACATTCAGAATCAGGTTACTTTTATTGCACCAGTCCACCAGAGCCTTCACCTCTTCCCTATAAGCATCTTCAATGTCATCCCGGATAAAACCCACTGCTGCCATGTCAGCCACATACTTGACAATACGATTCATTGCAGATTTGGCACAGCAATCATGGATCATCAAGGTGAACAGTAGCAGACTCAAGACACAGTCCTGTGGGGAACCTGCACACAAGGAGATGGAGTTGGAAACTTTTCTTCCAACTTGTACAAACTGGGGTCTATCAATAAGGAAATCCAGTAATAGTATTGGAACATACTGTATGTTAGAATAATTTGAATATTCATTTTGACCCTTACAATTGTGTTTGCTTATTGGGAGCCTAGAATGGCACTGAGCTACACAAATAAAGGAAAGAAAATAGAATCTTCAGAAAAAGTCATTAACCTTTGTCCAGATTTGCTGAACTTGTGAAAATGCTTAATTGCTTTGCTTAAATGCTTTAATTCTTTTCTGTTTTTCAGCTAAGTAAATTTTAAAATGAAGTGCAAATTATACAAACATGATTATTGGGGAAAAAAATCTATCCATGCATAAATCAATAACTATGATTAACTTAAAGCTGACTCTTTCCTGTACAGCTATAGAAAGCCAATTTTTGTACCTTTACAGTCAAATGTATCATTTTTTCAGGCAATATTAATAGAAAAAAAGTCCAGTTATTTAAAACAAAGAGGTTCTGGCGATATAGAAGCTGAATCTATAACTTAATCTGGATTTGGAAATTGATATAATGTAGAATGACTGGTACAATGACCCACAAAAGCACCTCTTACAGCAAAGCCATTCAGAACAGAGGTACATAAAACAGAATTATTTACTTGAATTCCTCCACAGATCTTGACCATTCAAGTAGTTCATCATTGCAGAACAGGCTTTAGGCTAGTTTTTATCTTGCTGGATAGCTGTTGACACAAGAAACTACTCAAACACATCATCCTCCTCCTACACACCAAGGTGGCACACCTCATGAGGGATTAAACGTGCAGTGCATTGCTGTTTTTTCTTGAATAGCTGAATTAGTACATCGGCTGCTGCTATTTTACAGAGGTCTGAAGCTGAGAAGAGAAAAGACTTTGCTCCAGATATCAGGGGAAAAAAACCCATACATTACAGTGATTTGTGCATCACTTCACCACATAGGCACTGAAATTCAAATACAATTAATACATTTGTTGTTCCAGTTCTGTAATATTCAAATCCTGATTGTTTGATTTTGAGGCTGTCAGCTTCCAAAGAGACTCTGTGCTACTCATAAACTTTAAAATTGAAACATAGCATGGCATAAATAAGAAAACATAAAAAAACATAATCTCAAAGGGAATGCTGTTTTAGAAGACAGGCACTGTGACAGAGGAGACTCCCTTCCTCAGTCCACAAGATGACCTTATTTAATTGAAGGGTACACAGAACACATCCATTCTGCCCAGTAGCAATAGATGTATATACCATTTCATGGTACACAACCCTATCCAAGCAGTTGCTTTACAACCCTATCCAAGCAGTTTACAATGTTTACAATATTGCCCCCAACAATCTAAGCAAGCTCAAAAGGATGGAAGCCTGAGTCAACCTTGAGCCTGTCAGGACCAGACTTCTGGCAGTCAGCAGAGTTAGCCTGTAATACTGCATTCTAACCATTGGGTCTCTCATATTAGGCAGAAAGTTTTCAAGATGGATGCTGCCTCAAATAATCAGGCCTTATGCCCTACAGGTCTTTCTTTATAGGTAATGACCAGAATATTTAATTGTACCAAAAAACTGACTAAGGATCAAAGGAAGTTTGGAAAACAAAGATAACATATACCTGCTGGGCTTTGCCATCCCCCGATGACCTCTACCATCTTCTTCCTCCTGCTACTGCTGAGGCATGCCCAGCTTTAACCTAGTCATTGTATGGGGACCACCTTTTGCTGATAATACCAGACTGTCCTCAGCAGTTTCATATAAATGTTAAAAAGGAGAGCTGACCGTATCCTGCTATTCAGAATGTTACAAATGAGGTGCTATAGGCACAGTCTCTACTCTCCTATTAAGATCAACAGGAACCTTTGCTGAAGAAGGAAACAAATCTCCACAATGGAGTGCACCAGAGGGATCATCTTATTCCTGAAAAGTCATTTCTCAGGTCACCTTGAGCAGCTGTGGTTCTAACACACCAGAAGCCAAACCCACAATTCAGAGGTTCTTGTACAGTCTCAAGAATTACAAATTCAGTCGTCATAGCATCACAAGACAGCCTCAGGCATCTCATTTGGCATTTCTACCCAGGCAGAGTCCAACTCTAAGAGGATATGAACAATTCTATCTGTCAGACAGCATTAATATTTACTGCATCCTTTGGATATTTCTGGTGTCTCCCCCCCCTCCCCCACAACAAAGAGTGGCTCACCCTTAACACGGCAGTCAGGCAGTCATAGGCAGATGCTCTAAGATTGGAGAAATCATGATGTTTTGCTGCCCTTATTGTTACAATGTAGGGCCCAATATGGGTCTTACTCATGTTGGGTCCAGTTTGCACTTTGTCTTCCTCCAATGAAACTCCTTTAATCTCTTCCCAGAGCTCTTCAAAGAACCAAGGTGAAAAGAATTTAGGAAGGATATCTGTACAGACAGAGGTGCATAGGACCAATCTAGTATGAGGTTTTAGTTGCTTTCCTATTCTAGAGTTCAACCAAGGCCTTGGCTGAGGTGCTCAGGTAAAGCCTATCTCCCTAGTAGAGTGCATAAGTCACTTAGGATGGGCTGCTCAAACAGATTTCCCCATAGGAATGATTGGCACCATTGAGCTACAAGGCAACTAAAAAATGGTCTGATAGTAAGTTATAAAAAAAAATGTACTTCCTATGGCACATTGAGCAAAGGGTGGGGCGAGATGTCTACCAGCTTACTGATTTTAAAGAACTAGATAATATGCACAGCAGCACATTCACCTAAAAATGCATATAATTTCTGATCATGAATGGTGGCAGCAATTGTGCAACCTGGATTAATTTTTAAAAAGTTAAGCTGAAGCAGATCCACCTAGTCTTTAAATGGGACTGTAGAACTGGTACATAAGTAGAACAAGCAAATGACAAAACACTTCTGTATTATAATAAAATGAAAGCCACATGGATATATCCATATAGTCATCAAGAATCAAGCTTTGCTTGAGGGAGTCTTTAGTAGGACTTCTGTGCTTAACTCTGAATCTAAGAATTGCCTTTGATTGACTTTTCACATTGGTTCTTCTGAGTGCCTGGAAAAGGTGCAAGAACAGTAATGGTAATTAAATGAATAAATTAATTTAATTGAGTCAATTAATTAAATCCCACCCACTAGGGAAGTAAACAGATTGCAAAGCTTTATGAAGGTATTAGACTGCAGTGCCTTATATATTTACATGGGGAATAAGTAAATAGGTCTTGCTTCTGAATAAACATGGATAACACTTAAATGATAGCCAAGGGTACAGATTTGATTTAGGTATTTAATAGAATCATCGAAGCATAAGAGTTAAAAGAGGTCATTTGGGCCATCAGGTGCAGCCCCTGCTCAGTACAGGTATCCAAATCAAAGTATTTCCAACAGAGGTCTTGCTAGTTTCTGCTTCACTTAAACATATTCCAGGAAAAGAACACCACTAGCTTGCTTGATAATTAAGTTAATTATTGGGAAGGGGCTTTTTGCTCTTTAACATGAAATTGGAATGTAATTTTCTATGTCTTGAACCTATTATACAGTGATGAAATACTAGGTTTATCCTCTTCTGAATGACATATTTTTTCATATATTTGAAAAATGCCATTATATTTCTATTGTTATACTTCTATTTCTATAGTTCTCTTTTTTTAGGACTAAACATTTCTAGGTCCTTCACTCTTTCTTTACAGGACTTAGTTTCAAGACTAAAGTGTACTTCTTTCTTTTTAAAAAAGCTACATCACATGGCTGGCTCATATTTGGTTTGCAATCAATTACTATTTCAAGATCCTTTTCACAAATACAGTGCTAAACTAGAAATCGTACATTTTATAATTCTAAATTTAATTTCAGTTTCTTGTTGAAGAACTTTGCAGTTGCCTCTGTTACATTTTATTTTCAATTTTTACCTGATCAATTTAGACTTTATCTTCTAGGATATTAATTATTTGTTAAGTTAATACTCTACAAGATAGGGTATGAACTATTAAATTCTTCCTGTTTCCTTCATCTAATTTAGTAATTCAGTAATTAAAATGTTGACAAAATCATTCCAGATAGTTGAGGAACCATTAGTAAGTACATATTGGTAAATTTTGAGGCCAACTAATTATTCATCTACTTATCATATTGTTCTCCCAACACCTAACTAGTTTGCTAATGTAATGGGTTACTTTAAAAAAAGGTTTTTTAAAACATCAAGATATACTGTGTATTTTGTGGTCTGATTAACCAATCCTCTTCCCCCGTAAAATATGTTAATTTGGAAAAACTTGTTCTTAACAAATCTATGCTGTCTTCTAGAAATTGTTATAATATAATTAATATAATTAGTATAGTGTATATAGTATAGCTTAGCATAGCATAGCACACATAACAATACAATATCTCATAACATTCATTATGTACTTGCATAGATTATTAGTGGATATATTTGAAAAATCAATAGCATAAATAAATAAATAAATAAATAAATTGTTTTCCATCTTGGCCACTTTCATATACAAATAGAAACACCAGTATGGAAAAGGTGTAAAGAGATCCTTGAAGTGGGTGGGATAACAATATAGCATGAAGAAGACTATTTCAGCTATATGGATAAAATCATGGGAAGACTGGATCACTTCTTTACTTTTTAAACTATGTTGAACCCATTTATTACATTTATGGCATATTTCCTACTTGCAAATACTAGGAAATCATACTGGTTGTCTTTGTCAATTCCAGTTGGAAAGGCAGCTGTGATAACCAAGGCTTCATGTTGGAACTGAAATGAGTACTGGGTAATGGGAAAACATAAGAAATCTAGTAGCATTCAATTGTTTACTATAGTATTTAAGTTGGGTGTCCAACCTTTTGGCTTACTTGGGCACCATTGAGTGAAAAGGAATTGTCTTGGGCTACATATAAGATATACATTATATTAATGTATAGAAATCACATAATAATGCTAAAAAGTTAATATATTGTGGGCTGCTTTACTAGTATGTCCAGGATCACACACAACCCATGGAGCACAGGTTGGACACACTTGTTTTACACTGATGGCTATTATAGATGGGGATTTATAGGAGGTGTCCTTCAAAATATTTAGAAGGCTTCAAATTGCTTATTGCTGGATAGAGGACTTATTATTTAAATCGAGAACATAAACATGAAACTCTCAGAGATACAAGCATCTATGATACACTTCCAAAACACAAATAATAAGCAAAAGAGTCAACATTTAATCTTAAACCAGAGCAATATGGGGGGTAAAATCCCAGTAATGACATTACATTAAAAAAAATCCTCCAGGAGAACTCTTTCTTAATCTGATTCCAGAAGGCCATCACTGCCAGGACAAGCCTAAGTTCAATATCATATTCTACAATTTAAAAGCCATAGTACAGATGAGTAGGGGTTAATGGGTTTTAATGTTGTATTTTTAATTTTATAACCCACCCAGAGTGAAAATAAAAATAATGGAGAAACACTTTTTCTTGTGGAGACCTTGATAATCTCTGGGTTGGGTTGTTTGCTTTTAGACATTTACTAGGTAACATCTCATAAACATCTAGTGATTGACTCCCAAACAAGCCATTTCAGAGAGTACCAAGGACTGCACACTTTAGCCCTGACTTACATTTACTCTCGTCTATTGGAGATACATTTTCTGGTCTCAGCTGCCTGACTGCATGGAACTGAGAAAACATGGACATTTTCCCCAAGGATATTTATATAGAACTGGGTTCATTGGAAGGGATAGCCCTGAAAGAATTTCAGCTAAAAATACTAAAAAACTAAAAATACAGGAGTAAGATTTGGGTGAAATTCCTTGCAGCCATAAAAATTATTATGTGAATTCAACTCAATATTATAATAACTATAAAGTGAGGCTGGGAAGAAGAGCTAAGTACTTCTTTTAAGAAATGAGTTAAATAAACTGCTACCATATCTCAGTTTTGAAAAATAAATTGTTTTGTGCATTTACCACTTTTTTATAATTAACTAGACATGGTTCCTGGCTTTGTCTAACTTCTTTGCAATGCTTTCTCTCCAGCGACCAATTGGTATGATTGCCTGTCGACTTTCATTACTGATGGAAAGATGTGTAGGAGATTTCCTTTCTACCAGCCTTGCACAGACAGGGAATAGCTCAGCTTGCTGTTCAGACTGGATTTTTATGCTGATCAATTTAACCATATAGCCTCTTAGTCACAGGGCAAGCTAAGGAAAAAAAGGAACTGCTCACTTAATGGGAAGAAGTAGAGGCAGAACTCAATGGAAGAAACAGCTTCCTAAAAACATAAATGAATCAGTTCTTGATTTTTGGTTGGATCTACCTCTACCTTTAGCTAACAGCCTCTAGGATAATAGCCTGCATTCTGAGTCAGCTTCTGACTCATTTGCTGTGTTTCCTGGAACTTCATACATTCATACAAATACTTGGTGTTCAGGTCAGAAATCTGATGCTCTGTGTTTTCCAGGGCACACAGGCTAAAAGACTAACATGCCTGCAGTTATCCACAAACTATTTTAAAATAAGAGCTTGCTTCTTTTGACTAACAGTGAGTTAACTGATTCATCAGTCACCATTGTCTGCATTCCACAGACTGCTGGCTAATTCATTCCTTCACTTGGGCCAGTCAAGTGTAATTTTAAATTTGCTATCGCTGCATCTGCCTTCTTTAACCTATCTCAGGGAAGGCAAAAGGCCATAGAGTAATGGTGAAGTTATATCAATATAAAGGAAGTAGCTGACAGCGGTGGGATATGTAAATAGAGAAATAAAAGGACTCTGTTTTCATTGTATTAATAACAATCAAATCATTTTCTGGGGGTGGAAAGGTTGGTTTACTGATTGTGTTTTTCTTTCCATTTAGGGAAATCATACCACTTAAATCTGATGTTGAAAGAAGAGTTCTTTTGTCCTTCTTTACTAAGGCTAGGAAAGATGACCTTCTAGCTTTTTCTCTGAGCAAAAGGATTCAAACACAGCTCAGACTTTAAATTAGTTTTATTAATGAAAATGGAGAAGTTTTGATAGATAATGTTTATGTGTGTGAGAAAATTGCATATGTGCACTAGGTAAAGGTGTGGGGAAGGTGGATGAATTTGAAAAATGTTTTATTCGTGTTAAGTAATTTCCTGTATATTACCACTGTGCACACAAAGTCAAAACAATTGTCTTCCCTTACCTTATAATTCACAGGTGCTTCATACATCATCACAAAAATTGTTTTCTATCTGCCTCTTTTTTTCTGTTGCATCTTTTTTTCTGACTTTGTGTTTTATCTTTATTCTGTCCATCTATTCTATCTTTTACTAATGAAGTGGATTTTCATTCATTAATTATTTGGCTTCCTGTTGCTAATACTGAGAAAAAGACAGGCATGTTTTTGTTTATTTTGAATTATATTTTGAACATATGTTTAAGAACAGAACAATGTGCCATACAGTTTTATGTCTTTCATCTGAAAAAAAAAACATATTGTGTAAAAATGAAACACAAAATAATGAGATCCATTTGTTTCATTTGTTTCAGTTATAGAAATAATGGGAATTCAAGAAGAAGTTCCAAATGAAATCCATTCCTTTCCATTAATTTGTCATTGATTTTTCATTTACTTCAATGGGAGCCCAGTAGAAAGTGTGTGTGTGTGTGTGTGTAGAGAGAGAGAGGTGGGGTTATAGGGGTTATAGTTATAGGTAGAAGGCTGGATAATTTGACATGAATCAGTATGTCTGTTAAAAATGCCTTTAGATTAATTACCATTTTCCTGACCAGAAGTTTCTCCTATTGATTTAAATGGAAACTATCATGAACAGAAATATTAAATAAAAAGATTGGTTTGGGAAACTGATCCTTACCTCCAGTAGCATCAAATAAATCATGAAAGAAATACTATAGAATAATAGAAATAAATGGAGTAACTCATAGCCTTACAGTATATATGAATGTTTTTGACTTGTGTCAATTAAATGTTTAATGCTGAGAAATTGGCATGTTTTGCTTCCCCAAGACAAGAATTCCCAAATAAGGCATAATAATGCCAACTTCATTGCATAAATGTGATTTGCAGACTACTCTTAAGTTCTGCCACACCTTCAAAGCCTCTTTTGGCTATTGCTAGTGTCCAAGGGTATAGACTGAGTAGAGCAAGGTGAAGCAATACTTTGTTCTTTGTTCTTGGAAGTGAAAAGACTGCTGCTTTGTGAACTAGTTTTGAAAGACATTTCACTGAGGGCTTCAAAACAAGCACTTTCTTTAAGATGGAGAATACTTCAGAGGTCATCTGACTCAAATCCTGGCTTGTGATCTACATAAATATTACAGACAGATGGTCATCCAGCCTTCATGTGAAGGTTTATGTTCTGTTTCAAGTGCACAGACTGCTTATCACAGGTAGTTAAACTCAACAGAAAGGATTAATTGTAGCTTGCTTTATTATCTTCCCAGGTATTCTTAATCAACACTTATGATTATTGAAGGGATTCTTCTGAGGCATATAAAGTTTATTCCCTGTGCTGTAGGTGAGAAGAAGGTTCTTTCCCACACGTGTTTGGAGATTTAAAATGGTGGCTCATCTTGAGGGGGGAAGGGTCCTGACAAAGAATACAATCTGAAAAACCCCACTGGCCAATTAGAAACACCAACGCTATCACATGGCATAAAACTACATTTCCCAGAAGTCAATTCCTTAAGGGGTTAGTTCCTAATCGCTAAAGTATTTACCCCAATCAGCACAGTTTCCATTGAAGGGGAACATCCATCAGGCTGCTGATTCCACTAACTGACAGCTCATGCAGTCAGTTTCTCCTGCACTCTACCTGCATGGATTTTGTTTCAGCTCTTTGATTTATTCCTGTACCACTAAGAAAAGACTACTAAATATTTTATAGGACAAGTCTTTAGATCTCTAACATTTAACCAGGGAGCCCAGGACTTGGTTTCTGGTTCACTTGTCATCTTGGTAGCCCTCCACTGAATGCACTTCAGGTTGCTAATATCCTTTTTAGATTCCTCCTCCTCAGTACCCCCAAAAATGAACACATTGCAAATAAAGCCTGACCATGAAAGAGTTAAGGTGGAACAATAATATCTTGCCATTGGTTCTACTTTCCTGTTAATATAGTTCACAATCTTTGAATAATGTTCCCTGTAAAGATCTCCATATGTTACATTGTTGTTTGAATTCACCAAGTCCACAGTAAGCAACTGGTCAGTAAACATGTTTTAAATCACATATCCTTTACATTTCTGTTCATTAAAAAAATAAGATTCTAACAATGGATAATTTCTGGTCACATTTCTTAATACTTTTCCAGGAATAATAATATACCAACTGAGAAACTGAGAATGTCCTTTGTGACATTTTGAAGTGGGGGAACCTTGTTCAATCATTTCAGCTCAGATGTTCTTAATTGAGACTGATAGGGCACTTGACAGCTACTGAAACTATAAATTCAGGCTGCTACAGGTATTATCCAGTGTGAACCAGAAAATATTTAGTTCATATTTTCAATTCTAGATGAAAAAAAAAATCCGTTCTCTGAGATAGATAATAAAATGAAGAATGCCTTTCAGTCCATCATCCCTTAAACAAGCAATATCTTTAAGCTTAAATTGATTTACAGAAGATCATTTGGAACAAACTATTCTCAAAGAAACAAAATGTAAGAACACCCATAGTATGGATATGCTGATAAAAGATAAGTGCAGAGTGGAGAAATTGGTCTTTGAAGATAAGAACTTGAAAACTATTGGAACAATGTGACAGATAGCAAGGTGATTTGAATAGTGGACTAGAACTGGAGATATCTACATAATTGTTTCAACTCCTACCCTACCTGACATAAATTGTTTCAACTCCTACCCTAAAAAAACGGTGCTATAGGGAACTACACACAAGAACAACTAGACACAAGAACAGCTTTTTCCCAAACACCATCACTCTGCTAAACAAATATTTCCATCAACACTGTCTAACTATTTATTAAGTCTACATTACTACTATTCTCAACATTCCATCACCCACCCATCCCACTATGACTATAATTTGTTGCTTGTATCCTTATGATTTATATTGATTATTGTTTCCTAGTATGATTTGACTGCTTATTTGTACCCCATGACTATCATTAAGTGTTGAATCTTATGATTCCTGATTAATGTTCCATTTCCTCTAATGTACACTGAGAGCATATGCACCGAAGACAAATTCCTTGTGTCATACTTGGCCAATAAAGAATTCTATTCTATTCTATTGTATCTAGTTTCCAATCCCCTTTTGGTTAAGAAATGCAGTGTGATGATTGCCTATTTTTGCCTCTTACCCTAACCTAATTCATGTTTGTTGTAAAAGTAAAAAGATAAAAAACATAAAGCAACCAAGAGACTGTAGCATAATACATAGTAAATAGATTGAATAAACTGTAAATAGAAATGAACTGACAAAAAGACAAAGTATGTACAATTGAAATAAATAATAAATTCTCCCAAGTAGTATAACATAAAATAATTGTAAATGTTAGATTTGACTTAGTGATATCAAGGTCCCATCATGCTTCATTCTGAGTAAGAGCATAAAGTAAGCAGAAGCTATGACATATCTTCTGGAACACAGCCTGCTTAAAATGGCAGGCAGAAGATTTTCTTAAGTAATATTTGTGAAAAATGGTTTCCAGAAAATGGTAGGTAATTTTTCCCACTAAAACAGCAACCATAAATGAAATCATTATGCACAGAGATACTGTATATACTGGGCAGTTTAAATAGCTTTAAAAAAAAATGGACAAAAAGGCACCTTATTTTATTTTAGGAATAAGTAAATATGGAAAACATGGACAGGAATATTTTAATGCAAAGCCAGTAAAGATATCTGAAAGTCAAATCAATAAGTAACTAAAATGAATGTTTAGCCATTTCAGTTATACATCTCTATCCCAACAACTGAAATGACTACAAGTAACAATTTGATTTCATGGGCCATTCAAGAGAAGACAATGTCTGTTAAATACAAATGTACATTATGGACATTTGTGTATAACAGTTGCATAATTGTGCAATTTATGGAAGTGAAATCTAAGACAAAGTATCTAATATTTGAGATATGACTATTAAACACAGTGCTTAATAAGAGGTCAGAATAAATATTATTTGAACTGGAGATTGCATTCAAACTAAAATAAATGAAAAGGAACAAGAAATTCTTTGAAACAGAAAAACATTTTGGAAGCACATTCAGTATTACAGGTAAAAAAGTTAAAATCTAGAATGTAGATATAATATGGAAAACAAATCAAAATTATGGTTACTTCGTTAAAAAGCTCTTGTGCCAACTATTCCATGTCTCATGTTAAATCATTTAAGAGAATAATTGGTCAACTTAAAGGGATAGATATATCAATTATAGTGAGTAACTACTACTACGTCTACTCCAGCCATGCAAATTCTTGTTTTGTAGCTTAGTGCAATAGGGTAAAAAGAATTTTGAATAGCAAATGGGGTACAATCAACAGCTATTCCTGTGCCAGTGACTGTTAATTTCCTTCCGTTGTTTTTCCTTAACTGCTGTTTTAACTATCAGTTTTCTAGTTGTCAGAATAGAATAATCTGCTTTGGGAAGCCAGAACAACAACAACAACAACAGCAATAACATTTTTTCTTCCTCTTCCTTTTCCTCCTCCTCTTCCTCCTCCTCATATTGCAGTTGTACTGAAGATGAAGAAAATATATTGTGACTCGAATCACCTATATGTTTGATTAAATATACTGTATAAATCCTGCAATCTTCTTCAGGTTGGCTAAACTAGACAATTTAGAATGCTGTTCTTTCTAAATTAATCAGCTGCCAGTATCAATTGATTGCAGTTTTCCCTCGAATTTGAGCACTTCTAATATATCCAAACCTATTTTATGATTTAGAATAAGCAAGTTTTAGAGCAGGTTAGCACAACTGATTGCAATGAGTTATTTTAGAGGTCTCGTACAGACCGCAGAGAACAATTGAAGTATTGCCTTCTTTTGTTGTAGAAGAGGATTTATGCAACACATCCAGATACCTTTAAAAGAAAAATAAGCAACATTCACCTATTTCCAGGGTTTTCCTATAGATTTTTACCGCTCACACATTTATTTACTGTTTTGGTGTTGTGTGTGTGTGTGTGTTCATCTCTCTTAGTCTCTGTCCCTGTAATTTATATTGTATCTTACAGATTTCTTTTCCACCTCTTTCTCATTTTTTTTTCTTTTACAGTCAGCAGACTTGAATGTCAGACTGGCATACTAAAAGTTGTTGGCAATGCTTGCTCCTGTGTTCTTTATTTGGGCTTAGTTGGCCATGTCCTTCACTACCCCTGTTAGTCTGCCAGTTGTGGCATGTGGAGAAACTTCTTCCTTTCTTCTTAGCCTATATTCTAGCTGCTCTTTAACAATATTTTAGCTCTACAAATTTGACTGTGTGAATTGCTGGTTAATCTTTTCAAGGTTTGGTTGCCTCTGACCTGAGCTCCTACAGGACTTTGGTTCATCTCAGTTTCTAGCTATGAGGAGGAAAGTTTTGTGTGAGGGAAGTTTGCTTCTGGCTGGCTGGCTGGCTGGCTGCAGAAGCTGAGGTAGAAGTTAGTATGACTACTTGGGACTGCAGCTTGTTCCTGTCTTTCAGTTCTGATACTCTCTGGTCTTGCCCATTCCCAATTTCAATCCAGCTTCTGCCTCTTGGTGCCAGCAATCATCCACTGCAAGCTGATCCCATTCCCCACACCCTCACCAAATGAGGATGTTTTGGGCATCCTTTATACAGTAGTTTGTTCAGCTATTGCCTGCAGGACTGGCCATTCTCTTGCTCTCTCCAATAAATACAGAAAGGAAGGAAGGAAGGGAGGAAAGAAGGAAAGAAGGAAGCAGCTGTTGTTTCACAGTCATTTTGAGGCATTTAGATAAACTGGTTATCATTCAGGTTTTTTTCTAATCAGAAAAAGGCTACCTCAGTGAATGTGCCAAGTTTACCAGAAGAAACATGAATGAGTATATCCTAACATCTCTTCTTATTCCTTAGGATACTCAGTAGCTTAATTCTCTCCACTCCTTGCACATTTATGAAGCATTGGACTTCAATCAACAACTTCATTTTCTGAGAACCTTGAAACCTGCATATTTTCTAAAACTGGTCTTTGAAACAGATGATGGTGTTTTGCTTTGCATTCTACTCTACAATAGAGATGGGTTCCATGTTGGGAATTCAGGCCATTAAGGTTAAGCTATAAAAAGGGAGAAAGGGAATTGAGTTAAATAGTATTAATTATGATTAATAATTCAGCTCAACACCAAGTATTCCCAGTCCAGCCTTACCCAGCTGCCATATTTCTGGAAATGGGGGAAATAATCTTATTGTTATAGAGAGCATAAGGAGATGGAAAGCTGGAGATTATGGTCCTTATTTTTCCTGCTGACACCATTTGTCTACAGATGCCTTGTTTACAATCAGTTTCAATCTCCAGTGTTTTGGTTCCTTTTGTTTGTCATGCTGTGCTTCATTCTGCTTCCTTCTCAGTTATTTCTCCAGTATTATCTTTGTTGGAATTTGTGAGGGGAAATGAACTGGAGAGAGGTGGGTGACAGGAGATCAAGGGATATAACAATTTCCAGATAAAGAAATAATACAACTGGATTTTTTCATATCTAAACCAGCATTCTTCTTTAAATGGAAACACTAACTTTATATTATTGCCAGGAAAACATACTAAATGGAAAGCCAATAGGCTAGCACAATAGGCTAGGTATCAAACTCAAGGTCCAGGGGCCAGATCCAGCCTGCAGAGTGCTTAGATTTGGCCCACATGGCCACCCTGGAACCAGCAAAGGACTGGTCCGCAGTGCCTCTGCCAGTGAAAATGGCAGAGGCAGGATGCCATCACAGCCAAAAACAGCTCATGAGGGCCATGGAAGGCCCTCCTGAGCCTGTTTTTGCTGCCAGAGGGTTGTAGGAGGCTGCTGCAGCTGAAAATGGAAGTTGGGAGCCCATTTTCTCTGGCAGAACACTTGACCCACCACAGATGCCCCCAACATGTGACATCAAGCTGGCCATGCCCACCCTGGCCACACCCACTCCCCCCCCCAGGTCAAACACAACACTGACGCGGCCCTCAATGAAATCAAGTTTGACACCCCTGGGCTAGCAGAAAGAAGTGGTCAATGACATCTTAAAGATTCTAAACCATCCATCAGAACTCACTATACTTGATCTCAGTCCTTTAGTTGTGTTTGTAATGGTTTCATAAATTTATTGACCAGAAGAGAAAACCCCACAATTCTCCTTTAAGGATTAAGAATACTCAAGAGGTTTTCCTATAATATGAAGCACCTCTTTCACTAATTCCTACTACAGTTGGGACAGAGTGGAACATCTTTCCTTGATGGCTATGGAAAACCAACAAAACTGCCAGGGGAGGGTTGTAAAACTGCATCCAAGAGTACTTATCTGTGATAATATCTATATGGGTCCCTAAGTGAAAAAGTATGCTTATCCACAAGAAGTTCTAATCTTTTCTTCCATGGGTGTTACATCTTCTGAGAAGTCTTTGATAGCTGACTTTATAAAAGGCTTTTTGAAAATCTAAGTAGATGCTAATACTACTTAATTAACAGCCTCAAAAAACAGTATTAGATTAGATCTGACTTTTCCTGAAGGAAACCATGTTGGGTAATCTTGAGCCAGACTTGTATCACTAAATGTTTCATATTTTAATTTTTCCACTATCTTCTCCAGAACACACGTTAAACTGGCAGGCCTGTAATTTCTGGGATATCTCCATGAGACATTCTTAAAACTGGAATTATTATGGTTGCCTTCCAGTCTTCAGTTACAGAGACTAAATTAAAGACAGGTTGCATATTTTGGTTAGAAGATCCACAATCTTGATTTTAAGCTCCTTAGTAATACTTGGGTGAATGCTGACAGACAGGAATAGACAAAAGATATGGACATAGAGTATAGTATCATATATTGGCAACAAACATCTAAACGGCTAGCACAGCCCTGTATTGAGTCCAGCTCAATAAAGTTCACTTGCCTCATTTATTCCCAAAAGGGCATCAAGAAAGCAGATTTAATAAGGATTCACTACACAGATGCTGGACAAAATTTCTTATCTATTAGCTCTGGGAAAATAGAAGCACCTCTTATCTTTTGCCTTGCTATGGAAGGTGCAAGTGCAAGTCACAGAATAAGTAATATTTATGAATAATTTTTCAGAGAAGTTCAGAAGAAAACACATGTGTTTATTTGCTTTGTTTATTCTATTTATGTTATGGGTTGCACTCTCTTTTTCAATTTTCAGCCCTGTCATCTTTTTATGGCTTATGCACAGGATTCTTAAAACAGAGAGAACATTTCCTTGAAACATTATGTCAGACCATTGCCAGAAATTATGGCTTGTCATCATAGACAAGATGATTAGGAATAATTACACATGTAGTAACATTATTAAAGTTCAAAAATCACTTTTTTGTGTTTGCCTTAGCTGAGTCATCTCAAAAGCCTGAAAAGGACATCTTCTTTTCTGTATATAGAATATTTGTAGAGGCTCCAGAACTTAGCAGCTATGGGCTTGAGACTATGCCACTAACTACTTCAATTCATAAACTGACAGTTTGCAGATACATCAGCATAAAAGTATGATGAAGCTATTCCTGACTTGACTGAGTAGTATAGTACTTGGTTTCTTTACCAGTAGAGAAATACCTATTGGAGATGCACCCTAATGTTCTGGCTTTTTGGAATTATTTTCTATCAGGAAATTATAAGAGGATTACATCTTTATATGTACTTCAGGGGGATTGTATGTCATTGAAGGATATTCTTGTATAAAGCTAGAGTGGAAGGATGCATTCATTTGTGCCATGAAGATATAATTAATAATTAAGAAAATGCTTAAATTCCATTTTTTTCTCTTTGACATATATTAATACCCAACACTTTAAAAAGTAGTTGCATATTAACTTTTTGCTAAATTTGAACAATAAACTGGTATATTTTTGGTATATGGTGTGTACATATGGTATATGGTGTGTACATAGGTCTAGGTCTGTTCGGGTCTTGTCCTGTGTAAGTTTGAGAATATCTTCGCAATGTTTCGGCGAGGTCCCACTCACCAATTTCATGCTGGTGCCTTCTGCTTTGTGCCAGTGTTTCTTGCACTGGCACGAAGCAGAAGGCACCAGCCTGAAGATGGCAAGTGGGACCTCGCTAAAACGTTGCAAAGATATTCTCAAACTTACACAGGACAAGACCTGAACAGACCTAGACCTGCATACCTGTACCCGTGAAAATTTACGAAAACATATATATATTAGCCTCCTGTATTATGGAATACAATACTTTTTCCTCTCCTGGAAAAGAGATCAAGACACAAACGACCCAGAAGATTACAATAAGGACCCAGAAGATTACAATTCAGGACCAAGGACATCACAACAAAAAAAATTGCAAGGCCATTACACAGCCCATTATACCAACATTAACTCCATCAACTAATCAAGAGGTAGCAGCGCAGCCAACCAGCCCAGCACATCACGATCTCCCACCAGTATTTATAGAGAGACAGCAGGTCTGGTCACACATTTCTTGCACTGGCATGAAGCAGAAAACACCAACCTGAAGATGGCGAGATATATACGCAGATCTAGGTTTATTCGGGTCTTTTCCCATGTAAGTTTGAGAATCTCTTTGCAACATTTTGGCGAGATCCCACTCGCCATCTTTAGGCTGGTGCCTTCTGCTTCATTCAGGTTTCACCTAATTTGAACTTGTACCTTTCAGATTTTTTTGTGTGTATGTATACTGTATGTATATGTATATATACACATACATTACATATACACAAATATGTATATTGTTCTGCTTTGCATATGGTTATGTGTTTATGTAGTTCTTGGACTTATTTTCCAATTTTGTTCAATGCATCTATTTGAAGGCTATGCAAATACGGTATTCAGTTTGGAAATTAAACTTGGAAGGAACCTGTAAAGTGAATCATAGAAAGCAACTTTCTCTAAACAGGGTTAAGAAATGACTCATACACATCCAGTTCAAATCAACCTCTTTTGACAATTTCTTTGAAAGTAGAATTCAGATGAATCCATTTCCTGAATATATTTAAGTCTATTTTGTAAATTAATACACTAATTCAAATAAATTTATGTCTAATGCACAGACCTAATGGAGATAATAAACCACGAATGATGCAAGAGAATTTGGATTAAACTAATTGTTCAGATCAACAAGGTTCAACAATTTTTAAAAGACGGAAACCTTTTTGCCATAAATAGAAAGCCTTAATATGGCACAGCATCTCTTTTGGACCTAATTAGAATGTGAATGTATTGTTCAATGAAGCATTTGGAAAGCAAACTTAATCAGAAATCAAATACAAACTTACAAGCAAAATGAATCCTATCAGAGAGGACATTGGAGACCAAATCATTTAGTTATAAAAAAAAAACATTGACAGATATAGTAGAAATAGTAACAAAAAAGAAAAAGGCAAGTATTCATAAATGAAAAAAAAATGACTTTATTAACCTAATCTTTCAAATGTCTTTTGGATATCAAAGAGATTTAATAACTTTCATAGATTATATCCTTTGTACATATATTATTTGTTATTATGGGAACCAAATTTGATGCAACATTAATTGTATGATTGTACTTAACATGTACACTAACTTTTAAATCTAAGTTGAATGAATCTAATCATACAGAGTTTATACATGTAAACATTTGTAAATGTATGCCCTACTGCTATCCTACAAATCAATATAGCTTACTATAATCATAATCAATTAAAGTGGCACCAATGTATAAAAGAGACAAGGTCAACAGTTTTAAAAAACAGAATAGAATTTAAATACATAACATTTACATTTAAAAAGCCTACTATAAGCACACCTACAGCAGCAAGAAAAATGTTATTCAATGGACCAAAACACTGGGAAGAAAAAAATGGAAGCATATCAGGTGGGTCGGAAGTGGCCAGCTGAACTGTCTTGCCACTCAACCAGCAAGAATTCTACAAGTTTTTATTCAAATCCATCAAGCAGGTCCTCGGAAAGCACCCATGTTGCACAGTTTTGAATTCCAAACTCACTACAGCAAAAGTCACTGGGCAGTCAAGTTCAACAGGCACACACAAAGTCCAGGAAAGCAGGCCAGGATACAAGGCACAAGACACAGAACTGCATGTTGCTCCATCAACGCTCAAGTCCTCAGGGCGGTTATGCAGAGAATGCCAGTGGAGTCTTTCATGAGAGGGGAGGTTGCCTCCTCATGAGTAGTCTAGCTGACTGGTGTTGTGCCTGTCCCTCTCTGCTCTATCTTTTCCTTGGATCAAGGAAGAGGTGTGGGCTTGTTGCAGCTTGCTACCTTAGAATCAGCCTGTGGCCTAGCTGAGGCTGCTCTGTCAGACTAGCATTCTCTGAGCCCTGATGCTGATCAATACTTATCTCCACCCTTTCCTCTGCAGACTCAAACTCATCCTCTTCCTCTGAACTCTCAGCTAGGGAGAGGGATTCGAGGGTGGATTCAATTTAAATTTCAAATTTATTGGTCACATACACAGTCATACATGGTACGATATGCAGTGAAATGCTTATGCAACCACGGGTA
>JAEANM010003092.1:0-19685 GCA_017656035.1 Myanophis thanlyinensis | reverse complement strand
TAATCATAATAATCATCATAATAATAAGAATAATCCGTGTCAACCATCAGTGCCAGTCAAGAATGTGACACATTTTTGAATGTTTAGTTGACTGAGTTTCATGTTTAATGTATAAAGTGTATAATAATAATACATCACTGTGATTCTTTCGATTCTCTATTTAGAGAAAAACACAATCTGACCCAAATTCAAATGCATTCTTATTTTAAAATCTTCACCTGGCAAAGCTGGTCCAGAAAGGAGAAATGCTTGTGACTGTGCATCAGTAGAACAACAAGGATCTGTTTGGTGAAAGTTTTCTAGATGTCTTCTTTTCTGCATGCGTTTGTATTCCTGTTTTATATTGTACAGAATTTGCTCTGGAAAAAAGAAATGTATTGAAGGTGATTGTGAATTCTAACTTGAAACCAAGAAAGGTACAAAACAAATATCTTTTATACCTACATATATATAATATTGTTCCACTAGATAGTTAGGTTACATTACAGAAGCATCCACAGTTTTTGCAGTACGAGTAATCTTTTGACTTACAACCATTCATTCAGTGACCATTCAGTTTCAACAGCACTGAAAAAAGTGGCTTATGACCATTTTTCTCATGACCCTTGCAGAATCCACATGGTCATGTGATCAAAATTTGGATGCTTGGCAATTGGCATATATTTATATGACATTTTTGATGTCTTAGGAGCCATGTGCTCAACATTTACAACCTTCCAACAAACAAAGTCAATGGGGAAACCGGATTCCCTTAATCGTGTTACTACTTAACTGCATAGATTCACTTAACAATTGTGGCACGAAAGGTCATAAAATGGGACAAAATTCACTTAACAACTGTCTTGCTTAGCAATGGAAATTTGGGGCTGAATTATGGTCTAAGTCCAGGACTACCTGTAATTGTTCACTGCATACATAATATCTTCAATAAGAGCAATTAAGTACCATATATTACAGTGAAAGCTACTATATTTTTTCTGCTGTGAGAATTCAGCACTATCTTTCTTTTCCCTCATTCAGGGAAGCAGAATGATTAGTGTCCACAGAAGCAAACATTATTGTATTGCAGTGGTACCTTGTACTCAACTGCTTTGAAACTCATTGAATTTGGTACTCAACAGATTTGACATGAAAATTTTGTCCTGGTACTCATCATTTGTTTGATACTCAAGGCACAAGCTAGAACTTGTCAGTGTTGTCTACCTTGTGACTCACTATTCCTTCTGGGAAAAATTTGTTTGGTACTTATTGTGACTTCTGGAACCAATTAAGGATGAGTACCAAGGTACCACTATATTTGAGAATCTTTCTTGTCCGTAACCAAATATATTTTTGCATGCCCTTTATATCTCCAAGCACATTTAATTGCTTCGCAGAAAATTCAGAAGCGTATTTTTATTCTGCCAGCAAATGATATATCTAAGACCAAGTATATAACAAAAAGCACATTATTTTAAATTATTGTATATAAAATTGTAACATTTGGAGGTCTATGCCCTGCAAATCATATTAAAAACTTGCCTCTCTCCAATATATTATTTTGGAATACAGATGCACAACTCATGGTTGCTAGCTATTTCAATTTACCAAACAACTTTTCTTGCTTCATTCATACTTATAGCCTTTCCCAATGGAAGCTTATTTTAATAACTAACCCAGGGTGGATAACAATTGATGATTTAAAAAAAATATTTTAAAAATTGGATTTTTTAAATTTTAAATTGGATTTTTTAAATCAAATTTATTTTAATAAAATGCTTTTGGAGTAAAAATCTATCTAAAGATAATATACATTAATAATTTAGTTTATTCAGCATGTAATGGAGCTTAGTTATGAGTCTGCATATTCTGCAATATTGAGACTGTCAGTGAGTCAATAGCGGGTCAGAGGAGGAGCCACTGGGGGACAGAGATGACAGTTGCTTTAAAAATTATGATTTAAATTGTAATTTAAATCGACTTGATTTAAATCAAATCCATCCTGAACTAAACTCAGTAAATAATTGTGGAATTTTATACCCAGAAAAAAATACTGAAGGGGGAAATAAAGAAAAACAGTATAAACAATCTCAGATGTACAATCTTCTAGCTAGGAAATCTCTAATCTTAGAAAACTGTGAGCCACTATTTTACAATAATAAACTTGTTAGGCAAACAAATTCATTTAAGCACCACTGGAGACTACAGTGGACATAAGGATATCCATATCAGCAAAATGAAACTCAAATACACCAACTAGCCACCCTTGCTAAAATTATTAGCAAAGCTGCACTTACTATTGAAGTATACTCATTTCATATTGCTAAAGGCAGAAATTTTATTCTCCCGTCTTAACTGTCCCATGATAACAGCTGCAGGTCCTCCTACTAAAAGGGATTAGCAGCAAGTTACTATAGAAAAGCTACCAACTTGCAAGAATCTGGTTTCAACCTGATCACAAATCTATTAAACATGCCTTCATCAAACCAGACTCACAGTGTGTTTATTCCACACATTAGCAACATTTCTATAGATTTCCTTTCAGGGCATATAATAATCATTTGACTTGTTTTGTAAAATAAAACTATTTTATAAAAATGAAAAATAGATTTTAAAAGGTTCTGCAATAGTTCAGAAAAATGATTAGAATTCAAAAAGAATTTCTAATTATATTCTAGCGTACTGGAAATATGAAAATGAGAGGCGTTACGAAGTCGGTATATGATGGAGTACACCTGGAAAAGGGGGAAGAATTTGAATATTACTTCAAAGGTAAAGTAAAACAAAACAATGAACAGAGTGCATTCCTGAAGTCTTTAGTATTTGAGGAAAAATATTTTATCCTGAAGTATGTAATCGAAATGTTTGGTATATAGTTTTGTCAGAGATAATCTTATGAGTTTATCTGAGTTAAAAAAAAATCCAAAGAACTGATTATAAGCATACATGGTTCCATTAATATAGCAATAAGAGATTGGTGCTTTAAAAGAAGTCAATGTACTAAATGTAATTAGTTTATTAGCAGGTGCCCTGAACAAAACAGGGAAAATCTAAATTAATTCTAAATCCAAAATATATTTGATCTAAGACGTTTGGCTATCATAGTTGTTGTTGTGGAAGATCCTTTTAAAAAAATTAAATTTGAACTGCAAGGAGAACAAACCCTGAAAATGTCCTCCCAAATACAAAGTATACTTTTTCTAAGCCTGTTTTCTCATCCCAAGAGAACCCAAGCACTGATTCTCTTTAAAAAAAAAAAAAAAAGTGGAGAAAGGAGAAACTACAGACTAATCAATCTGACACTGGTGTCTTCTCATATTTTTATTCAAATATATCATGTCCCAATTTTCTAGTGACTCAATGAAATATGATGCAACATTATTCCATTTCAATAATGTAAACACTGTTCCATCACAATAATGTAAACAGCACCACTTCCACATTATGCCTATTATTTTGCCATCTGTAACCTCAGTTTCCCTTTGACACATAGATTGACATTTTCAATGTATGTTACACTATTATTAAAATTAGTAATCAGTGGGCAAACGGCAACAACACATATTAGTTCTTCAAGACAATCAAGTGTTCTTCCAGGTATAGCATCCTTGATACTGACTATTCTTGCTTCAAGCAGTATACATAGAACTGACTTTTCGTGAGGTGGAATTATGACGATAATGCCAGCATTTTGTTTAGAATGGATTTTAATTTTTAAGAAAAAAAGAGGAAAATCTAGGAAAAAGATTTTACCCCAAATTATTATCATTATGATATTATTTAAATTAGATATTAGATACATAATTTTACTTTTGGAATAAATATTGAAGAGGATATTTAAAATATTCTATGAAGACTTGAGCGTAAAAAAAATCAACTGACATTATATCTACATGATTTTTCAAATTGACACTAGTAGTACATTTTACATTATAAAGGAAAACACTGTATCAATGCATCAATATTTTTAACTAACTTTACTATTTTTTAATTGTGAAGTACAAAGCTTTTAGCTTTTTAAATACGGCAACACCAATATTGGGATACAAAGCACTAGGTGACTATTATTCAACTAAACTAATTTTTAAAATGTTGTTGCAAAAGCAGTTTACTGGAACAGTGTCCTAAGACTTTGGTTCATATGACTACATAGGTTGCCAGAAGCATTATGAATGGAAGCCAAGTCCATTAACAGTGGATCTTGGCAGTAATTATTACAATGTTCTAAATATGTCCTATGATGGCTCAGTCATACATTTAAGTCATCAAATGATGAATGGACATATGTGAACTAGTTTAAAACAGTGCTCCTTAGGTAGTTTAAATGTTCAAAGTCAAGGAACTGTGAACATTTTTGAAATAGTATATTCTAAATAAATGTAAGCCTCCATCTAGTAATTTAACAACTTTATACTGCACAATATGGTTCTCATTAAAGTTGATGTATCAAGAGTGTGTTAAGTCAAAATTCTCTTCTTGAACTTATTTATATAAGAAATGATAGTTCAATTCTGAGTATATTTTCTTTAGTTCCTGAGTAAATCATGGGACTCCTTCCAGATATATACTACACATGATTGTAGTTGCAAGTCTGAAATGGAACCACATGATGAAATATGTATGTATGTATGTATGTATGTATGTAAAACTGAGAATTCGGGAAACTCAGATTTAAATCCCTAACTCAGCTGATATTCAGTTGGTGCTTTGCACTGAACATTTCTCAGTACAGTCTTCAAAGTTGTTGATGGAAGCATAGCACACCCTTATTTTGACCTTTTGGGAAAAGGTATTGTAAAAGTGTAATAAATAAAAGTGCAAGTGTATTAATTTTGTATTTTGTTAAATGAAAAACTCTGTCTTGAGTTTGATTAGATGGCCTTACAAATCCAGCAAAGTAAATAGTGAATTTACATAATAAGTAACCACCTAGAATGATACTTTTTACTTTTATGGAGGGGGGGACTGGTTATTGCTTCTTCTAGATGTTTCCCTTGGGAATTTACTGTAATTCTTTTTTTTTTTTTACTGTTTTTGTATGCTAAGTTGCCCAGACTCACCATAGGTAATTTGAAAAATCAATCAATCAATGTTTTTGTGCAGTCACTAGAAATCAAGAACAACTTGAAGAGATTCTTTTTATAAATAGTCCAATTAGCCAAAGCATAACTATAATTTCCAAACTGAGGGAAAATCACAACTTCTCTTTTGGTTGAACTTGTTTTACAGGGAATTTGCATCTGAAACATCTTTGCTGTGGAAGAAATGTTACTGCATAATGAATCATAAGAATCATAGAATGAAAGAGTTGGCAGGGTCTTTGTGGTTATCTAGTCTAGCCCATACTCAGTGAAGCATTCTACTTACAGCATCACTAGAAATACTTTAATTATTAATTGTGGTGTGTCAGTATTTGCATTTATAATTTTCAATGATTATTGTATAGCTTTTTATAGAAATGTGTGGTGTTCCTTGGTGATGAATCTTATAGAATGGCTTTAATTAATGTTAATACTATCTGATAACTTGATATTCTTAGAGGAATGAGATGCTGCAGAATGCCTTTGCATATTTCATAGTTTGTTGCTAGCTGTCATATTTCTATTATGGGGCAGTTGATAGAAAACAGATGTCACACACAACACAGGTGCCACTTTTGTATTACTATATGTAGTGGCTGCAGTTGATATCTCATTAAATACGTTAGAAAATTTCTGTATCATATGTTGATTTTCAAGGCAGTGCCTATAGATTCAATGGACAAAATAACATTAAGCACAACTCCCAGAATAATCAAGCAGCATTGTCAACAATATGGAATGCTGGGAGTTCTCATTCAATGATTTACAATACTTCATTTAAATAAATAGCACAAGCACCCTTTCCCCATCAAATAGGCCAGTTTTAAAATAATCAATGCAGTTTTTGTAGATAATAATAAAATATCTACTAAATTATTTCTCAGTTGTGCATATTTACCTAGAGCTAAGTTATTTAACACAGTAGGACTAACTTATGTGTAAAATATAGAATTACATGCTAAAGTAATTGAAACAAAGTTTTATTTAAAAATAAGCATGATATTTGTATTATAGTATATCTATTCATTAATGGATCCTTTTCTGTGCTTTAACTCCTTCAATTTTATTGTGGAAAGTGGAAGGTGTTTCAGAGTTTGAGATGCTTGGGGAAAGAGAACTAGAAAGTCTGATTTTAGAAACAAGACTATTATTTGCATATCTGAAATATCCCCTGGCAAATATATAAAATAATAATGAGAAGTAAATAATAATTTTTATTTAACTGGATACCACCATACTTGTGTTGTTTTTATGAAAGTTACATTTCTTTAAAAATGCATGGAAAAATGTTCTGTAAAGTTCCAGTTTTGGGAATATATTTTGAAATCACTGGTTATATTTGTATTTGTTTTTTCTGCTACAGTCCTCTAGGATTAAGGTTTTTGAATTTTTCTGTTTAAAAATAAAACTTTCCAAACTTGATAAATGAGGGATTAAAAAAATCTAATTTTGAATGAACAATTTCAAAGCTGCTCAGTAAGTTTTCATAGTTGCAGAGGGGCTTGTACTTGGATTTCCCTAGCTTTACCCAACAAACTACACTAGTTCTCATCAGTTTAAATATGTCTATCTTTATTAGATCAGAATATTATACCATAATAGATTTTCTATATGATGCAAACATTGTTATAGGCAGATGTAACTTTTTAATACAATGAAAATGTATTCATATATTGTGAACACACATACCTGAGTGACAGATTTCATACAATTATCCAATTAGGTGTGTGTGTGTGTGGAATTATTGATCTCCTGTCTTAATTAGTATCTTAGAAACCTCATTATTAAATATTTAAACACAAGGCTGTTTCTGCACAATTAACCTGTCTATATTCTATTTTAAATGGAATTGGTTAGCTTAGCTTAGCTAACCATCCATTTATACCTTTCAACAGCGTCATTCTTTAATAGGTTTTTCCAGGAGTTCCTTATGTTTCAAAAGTGTGTTTTCCAATGACTGCAAGCTGTTTAATGACTTGAGATGCCTAGCTGTCCACTGCACTGAATCAATTTTAAACCCCTACTTACATTAAATATTCATTAAGATGAATATTTCTACTTTCAGTGAAGTCACTCCCTTTATGTGGTAATAAACAGTTGGCTGCATTTAGTTTTAACAATGATTTTTTTGTAACAATGATGAAGATACATAATTTGTTCCACTGACTCTAAAAGCTGCTCACTCGGGAAATATTCCAACATTTCTAGCATCCCATTAAAATTAGATGGGATACTAAATAAATGCTCAGTACCATATCATTCTAATCCTTTCCCTCAAAGGTCAAGGAAGAATCAGATCATTTGATTGCAGAATGTTGAAAGTAGGCTAAAGTTCACAAGAGTTTAGGAGTGCCAATTGCTTATCCAATTTATAGGCCACGGTATTAATATTTCAGACTGTAACCTGAAGTCTCAGGAGAAAAGATGAATATCATAAACTCTGACCTTGTAATAATTTAAAATTTCCATTAAGAAAGATCCCTCAAAACCAAAGACATTTCCAAGGTCTAAAGCTCATTTCAAAAGAATTTACTATGTAAATTCTTATATTTGTACAGTGTCACTCCTTAGTAATAAGGCAATGCCGTCTATCTCAACCTAGTTGACTGCACTCATTCAAAATCAACATTCCCAACAGGCACCTACACTTTGAGGCAATTATGGAATGAGAATTGTAGCCATGGGTGAGAAGAAGAAAAAAGCCTTTTATTAAAAGCCAAGAGAGATACAAAAACAATACTGGAGAAAAGGCCAAGTTGCAGCCATTATGAGAAACCACACTGTGAGGTAAGGTGAGGTAATCCCTACCATCAGAGGAACAACCCAGCAAGGCTTGACGTTGCTGCCACTATAATTTGTCTTTGTGAGAGGAGCCCAGGTTAACAACCCACCTTAATCCTATCGTCCACCCACAACGCACAACCTTCCTTTGCTGCCTACTCTCAACACACCCTTTCCTAAACCCATTTATCGCTAAAGCTTAGGGAAAAACGTGGGCCTTAAAATCCCAAGCGGCGTTAAAAGAGGAAGGAAAGGGGGATGTGAATGTGTGTGTGTGTGTGTGAGAGAGAGAGAGAGAGAGAGAGAGAGCAGCTGTCCTCTCGTCTCGTAAGGCAAGGCGGCCCGGCCCTTTCCCAAACGGCCTAGAAGTGGGGTGATTGATGGCAGACCCCGAACCAGGTCCCGCCCCTCCTGCGCTGCCAGGCTCAGGGAAATCGGTCCCCCCGCGCCGTCTGTAAAAGCTCAGGCTATAAAGGAGCTAATGGCTTCAAGCAAAGCGAGCGAGCCATCGATCGGCCGCACCGGGAGGGGATCCAAGAAGGGCAGAGAGACCGAGGGAGGAGAGGAGGAGGAGGAGAAAGGGGGCTGGGGCTGCTGCTGCATTGGAGCCTTCTCGGCCGAAGGAGAGCACCGCCTCTCCCCTCGCGATAACTCCCCAGTTCCTCTTTCTCGCCGCCGCACCAATACCTCGCGCGCCGCCCAGGCCGGCCCTTTCCCAAGGGGGGGGAGGGGGAGGTGGAGGGGGAGGAGGAGAAGGGGGGCGGCGGCGGCAAAGGTGCGGTGGGAAGCCTATTTCTCCCCCCCTCCCCCCCACCTCCGCTCCCAGTCCGTCGCAGAAAGAAAGGCCGACAGTCGTCGTCGTCCTCCCCTCGCAGCCCAGGACGAACACCCACCCCTTCGGGGGCCTCTCCCGTACTTGCCACTTCCCCACCCCCTCCACCCCCCGCGGGGAGGGAGGAAGGGAGAGCGGCCATTTCCATTGTGCCGACACCGCGGCGAAAGCAAAAAAAAAAAAAAGGGAAGGAAGGAAGGAAGGAAGGCTTGCCGCTTCGGTGGCAAAGCAGAGGCCGGGCCCGACACCCCGGTTCGGAAGGGAAGGAGCAGCGGCTGCCGCTCCTCCGAGGAGCCCCCAGGACTGCCTGCTTCCCCGGCCCCACCCAGCGCCCCCCACCCCCACTTCCTTACCTGTGGTGAGGCGAGTGGACACTTCCCCGAAGGGCGAGGGCTCCATGCGCAGGTATTTCTGCGGGGACGAGGCAAAAGAGGCCGAAGAGGAAGAAGAAGAGGAGGCGGCGGCTGCCGAGGCGGACAATGGAGTGCAACGCCGCCGTTTCGGCGAGGCCGGGCTCAGCAAAGGGTCGAAATCGAGAGTCCGTTTTAAGGTCGCGCCGCACGCCATGGCCGAAACGAGCCGAGCCGGGCGGGCGGGGGCAGAGGAAGAGGAGGCAAAAAAAAGGAGGCGGCGGCGACGGCGGGGGGCTCGGCAGTTGAGCCGGCCGGGCCTTTTTCAGCACCGAAGGAGCGGCCAGAAGGACCGAGGCGGAAGAGGGCAAAGCGGGGAGCTTCCCGAGCTGCCGCGTCTTGTCAAACGCCCGGCCGCCACCGCTCTGAGCCGCTTCGGCTTTCTCCTGCCGGCCGCCGGCTCCGCCTGCGTCTCCAGGGAGCGGCCCGGAGCTTTGGGCCCGGCTCAGCTGGACTTGTAGGCTCCGCCCGCGGCAAATCCGCCCCGGGTCGTATCCGGGAGGGTGTCTAGGCCGGTGGGGGCGGCTTGACGGGAGGCTACCCGGCCTGGAGCCGCCGATGAAGAGCGATGACTGCGGCGGTGTCTGTCGCGCGTCTCTCTGTGACTCTTCCACACCAGCAATATGGCGTCAATAACAACGCCGCCGATTCAAAAAGCAGCTCTCGCCAATGCGCTTGCGCGGCGTGGAGGGGGTGGCCGACCGAAAGGATCAGGGGAGTTGTGGTTTATTTGGGGCGCTTTTTCCGCCCTCGTCGTAAAGACGCTGGAGGGGAGCGGGAACCACAATACCCACAGTACCTTGTGCGAAAGAGTCGATTTCCGGGGTGGAATTTAAATCCCCACAGAGGAGCCTGGATCTTAGGAATGAAAGTGGTGGGTTAAACGTGGGGAGAGAAATGATACGGGAAGAGCTTAGTTTGCGGAAACTTTTAAAAGGCCGATGATGTGTAAAAACGGGCTTTATAAAGTTTGGCGGAGAGAGTCTCTTTTTCAAGTTGCTTCCGAAGGAAATTACAGATTTTGGAAGAAGAAAAACCGATCGAAAGTCGTCCTAAAATAAATGTTTATTTTTATAATATAGGCGTGGAATTATTGGTTTAATTCTGGACCTTTTTTTAGCTTAGGATACTCACCAAACAATATTTCTGAAGAGCTTTACGGTTATGGTTACACTTTGTATTAAAGTAAGAGCACAAAACGCACAATAAACTGACCAAATCTTGATTTAATTCGACTTAAAGACTACATTTATTAAAATAAATTGAAGTAAGATGATAACTAAAGAAACAATCTTAAATTTTTCTGATTTTTTTTTCCAAGTCCTGGAACTGTAGTTGGCCTAGGGTGTCTAGATCAGTTTTTACTACACAGTGGCCAACTATGCGGGGTGAAATCATTGAAATTTTGAATAGTTAAAATATGTAAGCAATTAGTATTATAGTATTCCATAGAGAAACAATGTATTAATATGAATTTATTTGAAAATTAGTATTCAATTGATATATCAGGCCACTCCCTAAGCAATTCTCAGCAGTTTAAAAAAAAAACCTTGATTGATAGCACAGTTTATGTTTGATGATGAACAAAACCACTCACCAGCATTTATGGTTCTAGTGCAGCTGACAAAATGGAGTTGAGAGTGAGGGGAGGCATTATACCTTCTTTGGGCTTTGTATTTGAGCTTCCTGTTCCTGTGCAAGAAGATATCTTTTCATATTCTATTGGCTGTTGTCAAATTCCTGTGGGGGCTATGTAGGGGTCATAGCTGGCTCTATAGGCAAAAGAGGAAATGCAAATCCTATATACTTATCTGAGCTAATTTTGTCAACCTCTGGTTTATTGTTTATCTGAATTCCCAGGTTTGAAGTTTGGACTGCTCTGGGATGGTGCAACAAAGATGCTTGTGTTCTGAAAGGGTGTTGGGTAATTCCTGTTGTGGCTTAATGGCTTTTGTCCTGTGTTGAATCTCTGATGGGTGCTTTGAGGGGTGCTTCTAATCCTACCATTCCGTCTTTGTTCAGACTTGCTGCAAGGAGTTTCAAAATATCCTGTCTTGAATGGATTTCTGCTTGCAATATTTTCTTTGCTTATGAATAGAAGTATCTAGATACTTGGCTTCTTTCAATAAGCTCTTTATCTCTTAAGTGCTAGCATCTGCTGTGGGCTATAAAAAAGAGTTGGGGGCTGCTTTCCGCCTCTAAAAATATGTTTCTCCATTTCTCACTTTGGGCAAATATAATCTGCCTTTTTAATATTCCTCAAAATATTTCATTCTTCTAGGAAGTGGGGGGGGGGGCTTCCCACACAATGAAGTAAACGTGGCAAGAGAGAGTACAAATCAATTCCAGATTGTTGCCAACATAAAGGCATAATTGTATCCACCAGAGGTCAAACTTGATACAAGAAGCAGTAGTAGCAGTGGCTGAGTTTGTACTAAACTATGTTACTGTTAAACATCATTAGCCAATTTGGTATAGCGATTAAAATATGAAACTAGAAACTGGGAGTCTATGAGTTCTAGTTCTGTTTTGGGCACAAAGCAGAGGTGAAATTCAGCCGGTTTACACCAGTTCTATAGAACCGGTTATTAGAAGAAATCTTTTGTTTTTTTCCCCACTTTGCAGGGTTAATCCTGTAAATAAGGCAGTTATTTCTAGCCTAATCTTTATAGCCTTGCTCACAGAAATTGCCTCTCCCCTTATTACATTAACTTTGGTGATGTTTAATCCTGTGACCATGCCCACAGAACCAGTAATAAAAAAAAATGAATTTCACCACTGGCACAAAGCCAGTTGGGTGATTTGGGACCAGTCATTTTCTCTCAGCCCTAGGAAGGAGGCAATGGTAAGCCACTTCTGAAAAACCTTGCCAAGAAAACTGCAGGGACACATCGAGGCAGTCTCTTAGAATTGAACATGATTGAATGGAATAAAACAAATGTTTACTGAACTAATCCAGTTGCCTGTACAATATACTGTATATTAAATACATCGGTTGAGTTGTTACAAGAGATTGAGTTATAAATTAGCCATTATTGATGTAATTTTGCCTGGGCTTTTTGCCGATACCTTTTTTAATGTAAATGATAAAGATACTATGTATCTTTATGACCTTTGGCCCAAGGTCAGCCAAATGTACAAACTGGACTATAGAACTCACTGTCTCCCAGTTTTTAGCCTGATGCTTTAACCTATGAGTGTCAAACTTGCCGCGTCACGTTGCTGTCATGTGATGTTTCACAATGTTAATTTCCCTTCGTGAAGCTTGAATGGGTGTGGCATGCACGTGACACATCCAACCCATGGTTCACCAGTTTGACACTTCTGCTTTAACCACTGCATCAAATTGGCTAATGATGTTTAGCAGTAACATAATTAAGCCATTGTTACTACTGCTTCTTGTATCAAGTTTGATCTCTGGTGGGTATAGTCACATCTTTGTCTTGGCAACAATGTGGAATTGGTTTGCCACTCTCTCCTGCCATGTTTACTTGATTTTCCAACTAGTCCTCATCCATAGAATTCTCTTCAGATTTCCCATAGAAGTAATAACTAGACCTCCAGGTAATGATCTGACTCTACTTACTTTTTGAGGCCAAAGTAGTCAGCCAGGTGCTGCCACCTGCTTTTTTTTAGTTCTTCTATGCTTGCAGATTGCCCATGTTTGAAGAATCCATTGATACTTCTTTTGCATTTATGAGACGAGCAATTGCTTTTGAGGACATCTAGGAAATAAATGAAAATTGCAGTCTAAGAGTTAAGACTGGCATATCAGTTTTTTTAAATTGCTTCCAAACTATGTGCTGGTCACATTTCGGATGTAGCTGCACCTGTTTTGCATTCTGAATTCCTTCCTGTCAACACTAAGTCCAGCCCTTGGCTTTCAAAGTATTGCCCACCTGTTTTTAGGTGAAAAGTTGGTTTGAATTGGACAGGAAGATAGTATTTTTAGAAACTGCTGACGCCATGTGATTAGCACTGAACTATGCCAAGTTGTTGTTTTGTGAAAACAGCCTAAAGATATGGTCTGTTCTGTACCCTGTAAAATGTAAAATTGTTTAACAACAAATTATGGATACATTTGTTACATCCAAGGACTAGAGGGTGCAACATGCCCACAAATTTGCAGATGTTAGGAACATGAACATTGTAGCCTTTTGAATCTGTTCATGTCTCCGTTTTGCTATACAGTGTAGGAGTTTCAGAAAAGTACAAATTTAAATGTAAGTTTCAGAAAAATCACTTCAAGGAACATACAAAATTTCTCTAAAATACAGTTAAAGATTCAGGAAGCATCTAATAGCAACTGGCAGGGGAGAAAAGGGGAATGGAAGTGCGCACCTAAAAAATCATAACACACAGCAGCATAGTTTTGCAAATCCCACTTATATTCCCTAAGTATGTTTTATCCTATGCATTGAGGAGTGGAATTCTTGATGAGCCTATACAGAGCGATGATTTGTTACATATATTAGTGATGCTAATCCACAAGTCGGTATTTTATGAACAAGCAGATTGGGAGCATTATGCTTGTATGCACCACTTTGTCAGGGTTCCAAGTAATATGTCCATAGCAAACAAAACTCCAAGGCAAGTAGCTTCCTCGAAGAGTAGTTTTATTGGAAATATCATCTTGGCACAACTTGGTGAAAAACCGACTCTGAAAGTTCCCACAGTTTTCACCTAACTGAAAGTTTTTCTCCTTTCCCAAACAATCAGTCACATGGTCCAATCAAGGTACTGTCCAGTTGCCCAGTAACTTTACTCCTCCCCTCTCTGGTTAGGGTTAGGGTCCTTGGTTCCCAGGAGAAAGTATTTTGTTTTGGCTACAAAACCCCAGCTATTTCTATTCCCCCCTCCCTATCCCTCAGCTCCAATGTGGCAATACTGAAGCTTTAAAATGGCTTTGGCCAGGCCAGCTTCAGGGTTGACAGGCGGCCCCCTTAATTAAAGAGGACTTCTTGCAAAGGAAAAAAAATCACAGAGAGGTTACTCAAGGTTCAGCCTAACCTCCTCTTCCTCCCATTGGAGGCCCCCTAGGTTTCTGGGGGTACTCATCATGAAACTGCTTGACCAACCTACCTGCCTTACATCCCAGATCTTGACTCAAGTGGCTTCAGAGAGTGGGCATCCCTTCCATTGTACAAAGTACTGCAACTGACTCCTATGTAATCTAGAATCCAGAATCATCTTCACCTTTCACTATAGGGAAAGGCCCTATAAATTCTGGCCACCTGTGGGAATGTCCTTGGTTCCCAAGAGAAAGTATTTTGTTTTGACTACAAAACCCCAGCTATTTCTATTCCCCCCTGCCTATCCCTCAGCTTCAGTGTGGCAAAGTGGCTTCGGCCAAGCCAGTTTCAGGGTTGAGACTTTTGCCTTCACACATGAAAAAGGGATTTGCCCTCTACAAGGCTGAACCAATTGCTCTTTTCCAGTGATGTCCAAAAGAGCAAAGCAAGGTTCTAGATCTTTGCTTCTTAACTATTTCTAGAACAAGGCAATTCTACTTTTCAGTACTCACATGGTTAGTTCAAAGCCACAGCAAGACACTTTCAACTTTTCTCTTTTCTCAGGTACAAAGGAAGATAGAATGGGAATCACATGCAAGCCTGAGGCTCATACTGGATGATCCCTGTGGTGCTACACCATGTTTTATTTTGTGTGTGTGTGTGTGTGATATCTTTGATTCAAGCAACTGAATTATGTAGGGCACTTCACTCAATCTGCTTTGTTAGGACTCCATGTTGAGAGCTGTTATTCCAGCACAACTAGAAGGTATCAAGTAAGAAAAATGTAGTTTTTAAAAGCAAAAAAAAAGTGACATGGGGGCTTACAGATTAATGAATATATGACCCTATGAGCTTTTGTGATGGGGTAAAAACAAACAATATATGCTGCTTATTATTTACACTCAGAGTTATTTATTTCTTCTTTATATGAATTGAAACTACTGTAGGTATGTTACTTGTGGGCAAAACAGAAGCCTTAGCCCAGCAGAGTATATAACTATTCCTTCTACAGTTTTCCGTATGTAGACTTTTAAGTAGATCATAAAGGAAAGGTTTTGCTGGAGCAAAAGGATATATTGGTTCAGGAAAGCAGCAGATTCTTTGTGCTGCTGTATTTGTTTGTTGCAGTGCACTCCAAGTTCAACCAGAAAATATTTTAATATGTGTTTGTAAGTGAAATAATCTGTGATATTGCACAATTATTTTCACCAGCAACAAGCAGGAAGCATTGAAGGGTAAACATTTTTCAGAACATCACATGTTTTTCCTGCTATCTGCTGTAGCTCAAGTGAAAGACCAACATATGGTATTCACGGCTGCCAAGTTCTAAATGTAACAAAAATTCAATTCCGTGTGTTGTTGAAAGAACCTTTAGATTAAATAACGGTAGATTTACTGTGCAATTCTGTGTTTATTCAATCAATACTCTGATTTAAGTAGGACTTATTTACTACAAAATGTATGTCGAAGTGCAATTTAATAATCCAAAGATTCTCCAGGATATAATTTAAAATAAAATAGTCTCCTTTGAGTAAAATTCAATTCCTGGTTCATACATAGCCATGTAGTTTTCTTGGCAATAACTTACAAATGCTGTGCCTTCTTGCTGGATTACTTCCATGTCTTTTCTACAACTCTTGCATATCCTGGTGGTTATTGATGCATGTACTATATTTCCAAGCTCAGATAAGGCTGTCTAAGTACTACCACATAGCTGAGCCCTGGATGAAATCATCAAGGGAAAAATAAAGAGAACTAGGCTCCAAACAAATCAGGTTGATGCTAATGTCAGTTAAAACTTCTGGAGCATCTGATTGAATAAGTGGTTTGTGAACATTTAAAAAGAACGATTTGCTTGGGAAATATTAGTGTAGGATTTTCAAGTATAAATAATGACAAATTAATTTTTCTGGATGGAGTGACCAGTTTTATTGACCATGAGAATTCAGTGAACATAACATACATATTGATTCCAACAAAGAATTCACCAAAGGCCTCCCGTGATACTCTAGAAGAGAAGATAGCAAAACGTGTGCTGAATTATGTATGCTACATTAGTTGAATTCAGGTCTGGGTGAACTCCTCTACAGCGGACTGCAGTTGCATATTTTGCAAAAGAAGCGAGATGGAGCTGCATCTCTCAATGACAGCTCTTAATCCCTATCCCACACAGAACTAACATTACAGATTGTTTCTTCAGCCAATCTGGTTTTCCTGTCCATATCATCCAACCAGAAAAATATAGTGGATCCAAAGGATAATCTCTGAATCCCTTCCATATACTCTATACCTGTGATGGCAAACTATGGCACGGGTGGGCACACAAGCTGGACACACAAGCTGTTGGCCAACTTACCTCCAGCTGAGCATGCACATGCAATTGCACATGCATGCATACACAATTGCAGAGACCCAGCTGGTCTTCAGACCTCCACTGTACAGGTGCACAATTGCAGCAGGAAATGCAGTTGGTCTTTGGAGCTCTCCTGCACATGCACATGCGATTGCTCATGTGTGCATGAGTACCAGTGCACAGCACACATTCCATGTACATGCAAAAGCTGCATGCACATGCAGATAGTGCAGTTGCATATGAAGTGCATGTGGAGGAGCCACACACAAGTGCAGATGGCACACATATGTTTTGGCACTCGGTAAGTAAAAGGTTTGCCATCACAGCTCTATACTACGAATTATATGACTCCTACCCTTGGCTCTTGCATTTAATTTAAAAGAAACATTTGATTAAAAGAGGCAAATTCACATCGATTTGGTTTTGAATCCTAATAACTCAAGACTGCCATCTTCAAGCTCTCAGGAGCCTAAGGTGTTAATCCTCAAACACTTTCCTCACTTTCTTCCCAATTGTGTGTGAAGCTTGCATTTCAGGAGGATAAAGTGGCTCAAATTGGGCAGTGAAAGTAAAATAATTTATCTACAGCAGTGTTTCTCAACCTTGGCAACTTTAAGATGTTTGGACTTCAAGTCCCAGAATTCCCTAGACAGCTTTGCTTGGTTGGGGAATTCTGGGAGTTGAAGTCCAAACATCTTAAAGTCACCAAAGTTGAGAAACGCTGATCTACAATAAGGTGTTATATGGTATTGCATAGATTTTTATGTATAGCACTAACCAATTTATAGACAAAAGGGAAGAAGAAAAGCATTCCTTTTTCTGCTCTTTCAGAGATGCAGCTACTTCCTTCTTTGCAGAAGAAAAATAACTTTGGGGGGTAAAAGATTCCCACTGGATTCCAACTCCTCCTGGAATTTGTTCCTTATCCTGTGGTTCTTTCACTCCCAGTGACAGCCCTACCAGGCTGCTTTCGTTGCAACATTTTGAGGAAAAAAGGGAAATGAATGAAAAGATTGACATATCTGGCTCTAATTTTAAAACATCTTAAAATTATTATAATTGTAAGCTAATTTTTTAACTATCCAGCTTCATGGGTCCTCTGGTTTAAACTTTACCATCTTTGTTTACAACATGTTTTGTTTGCTCCATCTCAAGCACCGCCAAATGGGAGATAATTGAAGCACATTTTCTAAATATGAACTTGCAGGCTCTGTCTTTCATAAAAAATTAGATACCCTTCACATGCAATGTCCATCTTTACAGGACTAATATTGATTTATATTTTTCCTACTCTGTACTATTGTTACATAAAAAGAGAGTGATTTTGTCTTCTTTCCTTGCCAAATGTGAGCATGCCCAGGTCTTTTGTGCATGCACAGTTGCACATGACTAGTGTGTGGTGTTTTTTGCACATGTGCAGTCTCACACGACTTGTGCATAGCAGTTTTCATGCATGCGCAGTCGCACATGATTCACGCGTGATTCACACATGTGCATTTGTGCAGGAGTCACGTGCATGCGCGCATGCGCAGTCCATGAGTTCGGGCGACTGCTGATGTGCTGGCAGAGACGACTCTGCATGCCAACTTGGGCATGCATGCCATAGGTTCACCATCATGGATCTATACCATATTTTTACATGGTTTTGACTATATTTTTTATTTAGGCTGTATTTGCATCTTAAGTTATTTTCAGACCATGGGGACATCCATATTTATATTTGAAGCTGGCCTTGTCCTGTGCTCAAACCAGCATGCCTCTAAACTGGCTTAAGAAAATTCTATCTAGATGAAGACATTTTGGCAACAGTTTGCAAAGTGTTCAGTACAGACTGCAGACAATGACATCCTCCTATTGCACCTTCTTCGTTTGTTGCTGTACTCTCCCACCTCTCTCTTCTAGGAGAGCAATGGCCAATCATTTTCTCTTCTGTGCATGGGTCCCAAAATTGCACAAAAATATGAAAAGTAAATTTATGTATACAAAAAGAATAAAAATGCTGATATGTAACCACAACAAGCAAGTTTAAAAAAAAAACATTATTCCAGCATACACTTTAATAATAATATTGCTTTGTCCGTGTGGCTAAATAACAGTGATTAAGATCTTTCCTTAGCATACCAAAGGACTCCAGTTCAAAAGCTGAAGAGGAACTTTATTTTAAAACATATTTTCTTGAGCAGGTAATATTCCCCCTCTGTCTCTGTATGTGTTTGCTTTCATTTAGTTTTTCATTTTTAAATCTAGGGCTTTTACTATGGACGTTCTGGCATCTGAGAATGAAACCCTTCTACCTTAGGTGATTGTAAAACCGGTAAAATGCAGAACTTAGACAGATTTTTAAAATGACTATGAGAATGTTTAAAAAAAAAATCTGCTGGCTTTCGGGGTTGCAACCTTCTCCATGCTAAACAAAATTCTTAACCCCTGTGCTGTTTCAGCAATTTGGTATAGGGTGGTACGTGCATGAAAAGTGTTGGGTCCATTGAAGGGACAGCTCTTTCTCTGCAAAGAAGTCTATGAGCTGCAGAGCTTAGCATGCAACAGGCCGAAATCCTACACTCTTAACTGGATGAGCAACATAACAGCGTGGTGTATCCTTCTGAAGTGAAGCAAAGAAAGATACTCTGAAATTGTTTGGAACTGAACGGTGGATTATTAAAGGATAATATCCTCTGTTTCCTTCTTCCCAAAACCCATTCTGTAATGGGGTGGGAGTGGAGGCAACTGGGCAGTGCAGATAAGCCTTTAATAGCAATAGCACTTAGACTTATATACCGCTTTATAGTGCTTTACAGTCCTCTCTTAAGCGGTTTTACAGTCAGCATATTGCCCCCAGCAATTTGGGGACCTGATTTTGCCCACCTCGGAAGGATGGAAGGCTGAGTCAACCTTGAGCCTGATGGGATTTGAACTGCCAAGTTACAGGCATCCGGCTGTCAGCAGAAGTAGCCTGCAGTACTGCACGCTAACCACTGCGCCACTGTGGTTCTTTATATTTCATATAAAGTGGACTCTGCATAAAACTTGTGGTTAAGGCAGAGTGCTTTAATCAAATTTGTTCTCTTCATTCAAACTTTGTTTTTGACATGGGTGAAAGATTCTACTCTCTAGACATAGAAGTGGGAGTTAGAGGAATCACAAAATACGGCTGCCCCAATTGTGATGACGGTGAATGGAGTCATAAAGACTTTGGCCCTGCTTAGGCCAAAACAAATTCTTCTTCTTCTTCTTGTT
>JAEANM010003091.1:0-23026 GCA_017656035.1 Myanophis thanlyinensis | reverse complement strand
GTAAGGATACAAGTAACAAGTTATAGTCATAGTGGGGTGGGTGGGTGATGGAACAATGAGAATAATAGTAATGCAGATTTAATAAATAGACAATGTTGAGGGAATTATTTGTTTAGCAGAGTGGTGGCTGTTCTTGTGTCTAGTTGTTCTGGTGTACAGTGCCCTTTAGCATCATTTTGATGGTAGGATTTGGAACAATTTATGTCCAGGATGTGAGTGGTCCTTAAATATTTTTCCAGCCCTCTTTTTGACTTGTGCAGTATACAGGTCCTCGATGGAAGGCAGGTTGGTAGTCATTGTTTTTTCTGCAGTTCTGATTATCATCTGTTGTCTGTGTCTGTCTTGTTGGGTTGCAGAACCAAACCAGACAGTTACAGAGGTGCAGATGACTGACTCAATAATTCCTCTGTAGGATCCAATATATTATGGTTTTTTCTGAAAATCATAGTTTAAAACTTTAATATTATTTTAAAGTTGTTTAGTGGTTTAATCACATATCATGGTATGTTTTCTTTAAACTATAACTGTCTGAACAAACCATAGTGATCTGCTTTATTGAACTGAAGCCATAAAGTTTTGTCAATGGCGTGGACTGGATTCTCATATTACATGAAACCAAATCCAAAGAAAACCACATTAGTGTTAATGTAAGGTTGACTCTAGTACTAGTGCCTATCATTATTCTCCTCCTCTCCTTCTCTTTCTCTCCCTCCTCCTCCTCTATCATCATCTTCATCATCACAATTATGATTTGGATAGAATTGTTGGAAAGAACACCGAAACAAAGAATGTACGGGCTGGATAGGTCTTTGGAGATCGTCTGTTTTAAACTCTTATCCAAATACAGGAATCTACTAATATGGCAGGCCTAATAAACAGATGGCCATCCAGTCTTTGTATGAACAATAATGTCATTTAAGTACTTTAAATATCATTGTTAGTTAAGAAATATTGTCCTGTTTCTGTCAGTCTTGCCAGTAGATCAGACAGGAAAAATGACCACATGAGCTAAGAGAATCTTGCAAATCTGAAAGTATAATTCTTCTGCTGTCTCATTTACAGCATGAGAAATGAGGGAGGCCCCTTCTGAGCCTTTGCTCCATCCACTATGCAGCTGTGGGCTATGCATTCTTTTACCTGACTATTTGCTTGATCCATCTGCTAGAGTCTTACCCACATATCATTACAATTCCTTTATTATGTTTTCAGATTCTGCCTTTTCTCCAGCATCTGTTATTGAGATAACAAAATAGTGAGTGTGGTAGACTCTTAGAAACACTGTTGAAATGTTAGGCATTGAAATCTCTGCCTTTGCTGTAGATGGATCACAGACAGTTCTTCTGCAGCATGATCTTGTCTTTTGAAATGAAGGAATTGTGACATAGGACATAGCTGAAACATTACTGAAAAAAGGTAAGTTGTCTAGTGATGACTAGATATCTTTAAGGAACTGAAATGTATTCAGCTGAAGTGGAAAAGTAATGGCCACATTCCCACTCCCTTCTGAATCCTGCCAATTGCTGTAACTTAGTTGTTTAAAAATGTTTCATTGGAGTCTCTCCCATCAATTCTGTTTCCTCACACATTCGCTGACATCTGCTGATTAGATGAAGATGTTTTAAGATGCAAAGCTGGATGCCCAGCACGTTCTGTAGATGGCAGATTGTTGTGTTTTAAACTTTGGCTGGCTATGTTTAAAGAAGGGATACAAAGATGATATTTTAGGCAAAGATGAATCAATATCTCTGTTTTGTGTATCATTCCATTCACTGGTTGGATACAACCAGTTTTACTACCTGTTTGGTGTACTCATGCTTTGCTGCCACGTGGCTTCTAAACTGCAAGTAAGGTGAGTAAGAAGGCTGTGGAGGTGCACAAAACAGCTGTTCCATGCAATTCAGCTGAAAAAGAAAAAAAAGAAAGGGATATAAGACAGGATAGGGCAGGGGCAGATGGGCGGGACCAAATGATCGTTGTCACTACCGGTTTGCTAGAACCGGAGCAACCAGACTGAATACCACCACTGATTCATCCCATTTGGAGAAAGGATTTACAAATGTTGGTAATTTTTTTAAAACAGTATATGATTTGTTCCTCTGTGCTGAGCTCCTATGTCACATAAAGAAGACCCAAGAAAGTATGGATTTAAAATGTCAGAATTTGAAGAAATGGCACTAACAGTAGAACAAACAATACACTTGTTTGATCAGAGAACAAACAACAAAAATATAATGCAGGATACACATTTGAGAAATGCTAATTGAACAGATTGTTAATCTGACCCTGGAGTTCACTTTGAGTGAGGGTTTTCTAAACACACCCATTAAAAGTATCCACGAGAAGCTGCAGTTTATGAAAATATAGAGTTTATGAATCAAGAGCTATTCATTGATGTAAGAAAATTACATTTCTGTAAAGATATGTGTCATGAAGAATTAGTCATGTCCTATATATGGAAAAGATAGTTTATAGAGGTTAGAGTGACTAGATACATTAACTTAACATAAAACGGGCAAGCAAAAGAAAAGAAATTCAGAGGCCTAGGGACAGGCCTCTGTATGAAGGAGGCATTTTGAGCAACAGCACTTATTTCCATAAAATGTACAAGCAATGCAGAATCAGAATAAAGTTGAAACACTTATTTGACAAATAATATTTTACTCCTGGGTTACAAATATTAAAGGAAGTTATTATTTTTATTAAATCAAATATCAATGTTAGACTGTCCCAAAAAATAATAATTAAAATTAAAAGTAGCATCTCTTCCAACTGACAGTTTTATTGAAAACACAAAACTTTCATGAGCTACAGATGCAAAGAACAACTAGACTGATAAAGAACTTAATGTAGGATTAAATTAAATTAGATTAAATTAAACTAAAACTTATTTCTAGCACTAGACACCAAAAGTAATAAGGCAAAATTCTTTGACAAGTAATGCCGAGTAATGTCTGTGCTGCTGTGATGAAAATTATTTTTAAATGAACCTGCCAGGAAAGTTCTTAATTCATTATGTACTATTTGTGTAACCACATCAGAACTGAGCACTTACTCATAACCTTTAGAAAGATTAAGTAATGTAGTGAACCACAGATTAAATATGTAATAGAAAAAACAATAACACTGATTCTCAGACATCTACAATGTATTTAATTTAATCTCACTAAAAATTACCATCTTGTCAAGTTCCTAATTTCAGTTGTTTTTAAGAAAATAAAAATGTCAAAAGGTACTGTACATATGTTGTAATTCATGAGCAGCACAATTACTCAGTGCCTAAGATGCTGGCCTTCTCAACTGGAAAGCTGACAGTCCGAGTTTGAAACTTCAGCACTGCGTGACAGGATGAGCTCCCATTATGCATCCCAGGTCATGCCACCTTGCAGTTCAAAAGCATGCAAATGCAAATACATAAATAGGTGCCACTTCAGCCAGAAAGGTTACTATATCCCATATTTTATTTGAATTGGTCACAACTGGACAGGGGAAACTTTTAAACCTTTAATGCTGTAAGCCAGTCCTAGAAACCAGTGGACAGCTGGTTCAGTGTTGTACAGTCTTGAAGAAGGGGTGTACAACTTTAGTTTCCTTGAACGCCACATCCAATTTTATAGGTTATGTTGGAGAGTACACCCTAAAGTGTGCAAATGGAGCTGAAATGGAGCTGGCTCCATTTTGGAATGGCATTTTAAAAATATGATGGTTTAACCAGTTGCAGGGCTTAAGATACTAGTTTGCCTCTTAAAATGCAAATAAATAATTTGATTTTGACACCATTCAGTGTGGGTTCTAAAAAGTGGTATTATTATTAGGCCACATGTAGTCTTCTGCTTGTATTCTCAAGCCTGTTGTTTAGAAAATAGGAAGACAAATGACATAAATTAAAAAATTTAATGGACTTTAAAAATATGCTCTTGGCATTAATATCTTCTGCTTTGGAACATGCAAAATAGAAAATACACAATTTTGTTTGTGTGTGTGTAGTTTGTATTAAATATATATATTATATTTTTTCCACTTTCAATGTAGATGCAGTTACATGACAAGCATTAAAAAAGAATGGTGCTTAAAAAAGATAGCACATATTGACTTAAAAAGGCAAATTAGTATAAATACTCAGAGGCTTTGATCTGTTACAATGCTAATGAGGTGAGGCAGCTACCATATAAAAGTATTGACCTATCCACTTAGTTTACATTGCGATATAAGCAAATCCTGCTTGTATGTTTTGCGAAATATGGTTTCTATTTGTAAGCTGTTAATCAAATATAGAAAAATCTCATTTTCTTACTATTTGAGTATTGGGTTTCAGTGAAAAAAAAATAATTCATCCTTTATTCATTTATAGATAAAACCTATTAAAGGGGAGGTAGAAATGGAAATTAACAAAGAATTAGCCAGCAAGAGTGGCAGGATAGAATATTAAGCATAACAAATATGTTTGGTAGTTTATAGTCTTCCTAAAAATATATCCTGTGATTTTTCTTGTGCCTGAAGTTCAATATTAACAGATGTGAAACCCTTCTATAAAAGGTAAATGGCATGAGGTTATTTGTTTTCTTAAAATATACCCATATACTTTCAATGGCTTCATAATTCATACTAAGCCATGATTTATCTAAGTTAGTTATTGAAAGTACAGCAGTGCAGTTTATATATCACACTGAGCCAAAAGGTGACTAACAGGTCTGCTTGCTTATTTGTGTGAGGCTGTGAATATTTCATGTTAAGAATAATTCTTATAGGCTGTGGTTATTTTATGTTAAGAGTCATTGTCTTAGTTGTGACAGGAAATGGCTGAAATTTTCATACCATGACTGAAATTTGGATAGTGATCTAAATGATAAAGGTTCCATAATAAGTTAATTATGCTCTGGTGAGAATAGTGCCCTGCTACACAGAAAGCAAGTCAGAAAACTGAGGGAATATCAGTAAGAACTATTTCCACCTGAATCATGGTAGCACTGCATGATCACTGCTATTGTACTCATTATTTCAAAATATGAGGAACACCTGTAATAGTCAGGGATTCTTTTTAAAAGTGAGGAGTAATGGAGGGGAGGGAACATGACAAAATGCATTCTAAAATGCTTTGGAAATACAATTTCCAGAATTTCCAGAATTGCTAGTTGGCCTAGCATCTTCAGAACTGGCAAGCTTTGCAACATTGTGGGAAGCAAAATCAAATGATCTTATGGACATTTTATAGTTTTGTATATGTAGTTTTAATTGTGCTTTTGTTCCATAGGAGCCTGAGGATGTGGAGATTGTGATGATAGTGATAGTCACCTGATATATAATAAGATGGAATACTTTCAATGTCTCTTATAAATTTGATTCCTTGGGGAAATCAGTTTTGTATATAGTATAGCTAGAAAGGCAATATTTGCAGGTATTGCATATAATCCAGTGTCCAAGGTTGTTGTTGGCAGTGTGAAAATATGTTATGATGTATCACTATGTAAGAGAGAGTGAGCCCCTGGGAACACTTTCCAAGCCAGAGGAAAAGACATTGGGAATGAAAAATATTGTTTCTTTCCACCAGTCTAACTGAGCTACTCACTCTCTTTGCTGCTAAATGCTCATTTTCCAACATATTACTCACTCTACCATTTCTCTGGGAATGGACAGTTTAAATAGGTGTTTAATTTTGCACTGTTCAGTTGCATAAATTTGTGCTGGGGAAAAAAGCTTTTCTCCTCAGCCTAGTTCCCCATTTGTTTCAATGGCCATCAATTCAATCAAAGGTTTCTGAATTCCAAGATCTCTGCATTGTTTGAGGCCAATTTTCTCACTTAGGGACCGCCAATTTAATTTTCTTACCTATTTTTTTGATATATGGATCTTGTGATATTGTTCTCTTGATACTCAGAATTGGTTTTGGGAAATTTTAATGTCCCTATATTTTATTGGCTATGGAGTAAGGCTTTTTTCTTGCCAAACAAAGCCATAAACTTTATGTTACTTAAAGTATGTGACAGAGTGATATGCTGGGTTAATATTTTCCTAGGGAAACCTATTGTCATGTATTACAGTTATAGATTGTGGCTCAAGGTTTAGGGAAAGAAGAGAGAGGAGAACTGATTTCAGACTGAAAGTATGATGTGATCTTGGCAGTACATGTTTCTATAAAAGTTAGAGAAGTAGCACTGGCCACAAATATTTTTCCCTTCCTCATTTGAGCTTTTATTAGAATCTTGACACTGTTTCACCAAGTGCAATTGTTAATATTTGGTTATCTTGTTCAAGAACGAACTTACAGAGAATAATTCCTTTGTCTGAATATCAAAATAATTTTTAAAATACGATAACAGATTTGGAAATTTTACATAGAATAATATAAAATTATCCGGGAAGCATTACATTTTAAAAACACAATTAAATAACCTTCTTATTAAAGTGATAGAATTTAGAAAATTATTTCATTTCTTCATTAGGAGTCTCTAAGGATACTTTCAGTTATATTTTAGAAACAAAATATATTTTCTTCTCTCAGCCTAAACCAATATTTCTTTACATCAGCAATTTTGCGAATTGTGGACTTTAACTTGGTCACTTAGGGGAGATGAGTGGTGTAGAAATGTAATGAACCAGCAAGCATGTGGAAAACTCTTAAAAATATCACCGGTTGTGGCAAACCTCCTTCCAAGGCTGAAGGAAATCAACAACTAGCAGATGACCTGAATGTGTTTTACTGCAGGTTTGAGAGGAAAACCACAGCCACCTATCTCCACAACCCCTATCTCAGACACACCATCAATAGTCAAGCCTCCTTCAATTTATCCCATCCCATTGGGCTCTCAACCTCTGGTGATCACAGAAAAGGAAGTGCTAGATCAATTTCACAAACAAAAGCCAGGAAAAGCACCAGGCCCAGAGAAGATAACTCCTTCTTGCTTAAAAATCTGTGCAGACCAACTGGCCCCCATCTTCACCTGAATCTTCAACAAATCACTAGAGATGTGCCATGTTCCTTCTTGCTTCAAATGCTCTACTATCATCCTTGTGCCAAAGAAGCTATCCATCAAGGAACTGAATGACTACAGACCAGTTGCTCTAACATCTGTAGTTATGAAAATATTTGAAAAACTAATGCTATCCCATCTGAAAACGATTACAGATCTGCTATTAGACCCTTTGCAATTTGCATACTGAGCAAATAGATAAACAGATGATGCTATTAACATGGCTTTGCACTACATCCTACAACATCTTGAATCTCCAAAGACCTATGCAAGAGTCCTATTTGTAGACTTTAGCTCAGCATTCAGTACCATCATTCCAGACATTCTTCTAATGAAACTAAACCAGCTCTCTGTACCTGAACACACCTGTAAGTAGATCGTAAGCTTCCTAACGGACAGGAAGCAGCAGGTAAAGCTAAGCAGGATCACATCAGATACCTGTACAATTAGCACATAGGGCTCCCAAGCCTGTGTGCTCTCTCCAATTTTCTTCTCTCTATATACCAGTGACTGCACCTCAAAAGATCCATCTGTTAAAGTATTGAAGTTTGCAGATGATACAACAATGATTGGTCTCATTCAAAATAACAATGAATCTGCATATAGACAGGAGGTTGAACAACTAGCCTCGTGGTGTGACCAGAACAATCTGGAAATGAACACACTCAAAACCGTAGAAATGGTGGTAGATTTTAGGAGAAACCCTGCCATACTTCCATTTCTCACAATATTAGACAACACAGTATTAGCAGTATAATCCTTCAAATTTCTAGGCTCTATTATATGACAAGACCTAAAATGGACACCTAATATCAAAAATGTTATCAAAAAAGCACAACAAAAAATGTTATATCTGTGCCAACTCAGAAAGCTTAAAGTGCCCAAGGAGCTGCTGATCCAGTTCTACAGAGAAATTATTGAATCGGTCATCTGCACCTCTATAAGTGTCTGGTTTAATTCTGCAACCCAACAAGACAGACACAGACTACAGAGGATAATCAGAACTGCAGAAAGCACCATGACTACCAACCTGCCTTCCATCGAGGACTTGTATACTGCACGAGTCAAAAAGAGGGCTGGGAAAATATTTAAGGACCACTCACATCCTGGACATAAATTGTTTAACTCCTACGCTCAGAACAACACTATAGGGCACTGCACACCAGAACAACTAGACACAAGAACAGCTTTTTCCGGAATGCCATCACTTTGCTAAACAAATAATTCAACACTGTCTAACTATTAAATTTGCATTACTATTATTCAGGGTTAATCCTGTAAATAAGGCAGTTGTTTCTAGACTAATCTTTATTGTCTTGCTTACAGAAACTGCCTCTCCCCTTATTACATTGTAACTTCGGTAAAGTTTAATTCTGTGCTTGGTGTTGTTTAATCCTGGGATAAGTTCAGCTTTGTTTGGAAGGAAAAAAAGGTTAATCTTTGTTCCTGAAAAGAATCAGCTTCAGAAATCTGGCTAGTTGCTGTCTCTATTTGTTCTGGTAATTGGTTTAACAAGCAACAGCTACTCCTTTGCTTCATTCTAGTTAATTGCTTTCTTTGTAGTTAGGCTTATCTCAAGTGTTTACACTTGAGCTTGCCTGGGTTGTGAGCTCTGGCAATGAGTTTGTAGCTTTAGTTTTAAAATAATTATTTTTATTGTGTTTGAATTTTGTCCTGCCTCATGGTTTCTTTTTCTAACTGGGAAGAGGGTCTTCCTTCACTGCTTTAGTGGTTCTTGGCATTGTTCTTTTGAGGTGTACTTCCAAGAGGCAGGATGCAAGCTTGGCACTGAATTTTTTACTGCCTTTCTGGGGAGCATGTGATCTTTCTTCAAACCTGGATGATTTTCCTTAGGATATCTTATGAGCTGATTTGAGACCAGCTGGTATCTTTAAGTGGTGCAAATGGATCTAAGAATTGCTTCCGCTGGGTGTGCTCTTTCTGGAGAGCGTAAATTACCTCTCTGCTAAAGGGTTTCACTTTATGAGCAAGAGTTGGCAGTTGATAGTTATTACTGAATTTTAACTATTTTAATTCCTCAAAGTGCTCTGGCACCTGCCTGATTTGTAACTCCAGCTTGCAGGTATTTCTAATCTAATGACTGGTATTTATGGTAGCTTTTTGCAAGCTAAGAAGCTTTTTGTATTTTTGTAATCCTTGTAATCCAAGGTAATCCTTAGCTTACAACAGTTCATTTAGTAACCATTCAAAGTTACAATGGTACTGAAAAAAGTGACATATGACTGTTTTTCACACTTACAACCGTTACAGCATCCCCATGGTCACAAGAGGTGAGGTGAAGTGTCCCTTGACATGAGTGATATCGAGTTGGCCACACCCATTCAGTCACATGACCACCAAGCCACACCCACCAAGCCACACCCATAGAACCGGTAGTAAAAAAATTTGAATTTCACCACTGCTTTGCCCATATGTAAATATATATAAAGAGAGCAAAGTCATTTCTGTTTTATGGAGCTGCTCCAGGTCTATAATGCCACAAGTGCTTTCCAATCTAACATGAAAAGTTACATATATTTTGTATTTATTACTGTATCATGTAGTTGAAACAGGTAAGACTCTCAGAACCTTCTTCAGCATCTATCAAATAAATTGCTAGTATTAAATTTTGACCCACTGAATTGTTGATATTGATAAGCTTGTTTCTTCCTGGACAGAAAGGCATTGTCTGAGATCTAAGGTCCTGTGACTTTTCAATCTCAATCCAGTACTTGACGATATTAGAGCCAGAGAGCGCTCCTTTAGAGACAAAGCAGTAAATCCTGACTGGAATTTACAAAAAGACAGAACAAAAGCTCTTTCTTACTGAAACTACAACCTCCTAAATACTTTGCTAACACTCTCTCCATCTTGCATAGGAAAGCATTTTCCTTAGCTAGATGCAATGTTCTGCCATCTGTGCCTTTGTTGGATGGAGTAATTGAGAGTGTTCTGTTACTCTGTCCTCCGTATTAACTACCATGTTCTGATTTAATAATGCCATTGTTAATTAGCTATTTGGGTTGGCTTAATGAGGTAATGTTTTCTTCTTGCTAGATTGATTTATAGGAATATCTAGGAAGGCTGCCAATTTCCCTTTTGATCATGATTTCTTTTAACCTGCGTCCATCAAGCATGATAAAAGGGTGCCCTCTTGTTGTTTACATTTCAACATAAATTTGAAATATCTTTATGCATTTTAGGCATTTTTTTTTCTGGTGACAAACTCCAACACTTTCTGGTTTTCCTGAAACATGGGAAGTCAGGGAGCTGCAAGATTGGGCATGCAAAATATTTCAAATTAAAAATGTTTCAGTCTTCAAATATTCCTTGTTGAGTTCACAATAGTGGACTAGCATTGATTATCCTAGAAATGATTTTTGCTCAGAACTACCAGTATTTCTCCAAAAAGAAGGCCGGGTCTGATTTTCATTTGACTTTCCAAAAACAGCTAGACCTTCTTTTTGGAGGGTTCTAATTATTGACTCACTTTGTGGCAGTGGCATGCACAGCCCTGCTGAGCAGGAACCCACTGTTGGCCCACTTCTGCGGCCACTTGCTGCCATTTGCATGCATTGCCTGGCCTCCGTTTCACTTTCAGATGCCTTCCAGAAAACCATCTGCAGCCAATAACAAAGCTCTGGATTGCCCCAGAGCTCTATTATCAGCTGCAGAGGGCTTTCTGAAAGGCATCTGAAGGTGAAAATGAGGCTGGGGCAATATGTGCGAGTGGCAGCAAATGGCCGCAGAAGGAAGTGGCCACAGAAGAAGGCGAGGCAGGAGTTGGGGTACACAAGGCAGCTCCACCTCCATCCCCACCCTAGCTTATTTTTTACCTATTTTACTCGCGCCACCCCCTGCACCCCAGGGTGGATAGGGTCTTAATTAGGCTAATTTTGTAGGTGGGGCTTAATTTCATTGCATGCACTAAAAATCATGATAGGGCTTCTTTTCAAGGGGGTCATCTTTTTGGACAAACAAGGTACACCTCTAGAATGGTAGAACTCTTTTTGCATTTGAGAATTTGTGTATTTGACTTGAAGTCAGATAATGTTAAATTCAAAATAGTTTGTATATGAATCCTGCAGACTGTTTGGAGAGGTGTTTTTAAAAGAAAGAGGCTATTCTTACATAGATCTCAACTTATTACTAACTAAGGCAAGTGCCCATTTTTATTGACACAATCTTCTCTTTGAAAGATAATGCAATGCCATAAATGGAATAGGCAAAGGTAAAGGTTCCACTCACACATATGTGGTAGTCGTTCCCGACGCTAGGAAGCAGTGCTCATCTCCATTTCTATGCCAAAGAGCCAGCACTGTCTGATGACGATTCCATGGACATGTGGCCAGCCTGACTAAATGCCAAAAGCAGATGGAACACTGTTACCTTCCTACCAAGGTGGTCCCTATTTTTCTATTTGCATTTTTGTATGCTTTCAAACTACTAGGTCAGAAGAAGCTGGAGCAAGTAACAGGAGTTCACTCTGTTATGCAGTGCTAGGGATTCGAACCACCAAACTGCCAACCTTTCTGAATGACAATATCTTAGCCAGTGAGCCACCATAACTTAAATGGAATACACATCAATTTTTTTTAAAGAAAAATTTGGCATAGCCTCCTTAACACTGTTGTATTTATTTAGTTCAACTAAAATGAATGTCTTATTCTGTAATTGGTAATAGAATAGTTCAAACTTGTTTATAAATATTATGGCATTTGTGGGTTATATCTGAATTTCAGTGTTCACAGTTTACTGGGGAAAGTGTGTCAGGGGAAAGCCTTGTGACTTGTGAAAGTCAAGTAGCTAAAAATGACACCGAGTTGTTTTCTAAACTGGAGAATTTGTAAGCAAGATGTATGCTGCAAATATTAAGATAAGCACTAGACAGCTAATTAACAAATTTTCTTTTTTTAAACTTGAATTTTTAGATTTTTGTAAAACATCTTAAGAGGGTGGCATGGTATTATAATATGAGAGATCACTGAAGAGATAGCATATTGACATATTATTTTATTAGCCAATTGAATTAATTGATGGTATATATTTGAAAGATTATCTGTGCCCCTGGATATGCTATATTTTTATATCTAATTTAATTTCTCCAGTGGCTGATAAGAAATGTAGATAGTAAAGAATTTGGTAGAATTGGATGGACCAGCCATGGGTCTTGTCTGAGCTGTGTGGGATAGCTCAATGGTGCTGAAGAGAAGGCTTTTGCTCATCTTTATCTGGCATACCAGGCCATTCTGGACCTAGGAGTCTTGTGACAATGATTCATACCCTCATACCCTTGAAATTGAACCATAAATAGTCCTTGACTTACAATAGTTCCTTTAGTGACCATTCAAAGTAACGGCACTAAAAATGACTTATAATCATTTTTCACACTTACAACCTCTGTAGCATCCCCATGATCATGTGATCAAAATTCAGATGCTTGGCAATTGACTGATACTTATGACAATTGCTGTTCCCCAAGTTCATGTGACCACTTTTTGCTACCTTTTGACAAGCAAAATCAATGGGGCTGCCTTTGAAGATAACTTTTCCCCCCAGGTATCTCACATAAACCCATTTGCTAGATAACAGTAAGCAATTTACTCCAGATTGGTTAGATAAACAGCAACAAGCAAAGGAGCATAAATCAGAGTTTCTGGAAAGATAACTTGCCCAAAGCAGATTGCAGACTTCACAAGGGTCAGAGTGTCGTGTTTCTTACATGGGCAGAAGGCACCAACATACCAAACACTGCATCCAACTATGAAATATGGGTCAGAGATGCCTCTTAAATAGAACTACTGCTAGGTTTTTTCTTTCTTTCTTTTTCTATTTCTTTTTAGTTAAGGCAAGCATGACAAGGAACCTCACTTGAGCATCTTTGTCTACTTTCTACTCTACTTACTAAGGGTTTGGAGGCCACACTTTTTTCATCTGACTTCTCCAGCTGTTCTAATGCTGCCTTGATGTCACCTAAAGCTGGCATTCAACTAGAACAGTTTTGCTTCTTCAGATTTTGAGTCCTGTGCCATGGAACTAATTCAGAATATGCAACTGGGCCGAAATGCAATATCCTAACTACCCAAAGGGAATGGGGAAGTTTAGCAGTATAGAAAAAGTGTTTCAGTCACTGGGTACCTATATTATTTTTGGATTGAATTTGAAATGCTGGTTTAACCTCTGAAGCCCTACTGGTTCATGCTCCATATATCTTCAAGACTAACCATCTTAGCCTGTATCTCTGTCTATTCCAGAAACTGTCCTGGGGGGTCTGCAACCTGTATTAAGGGAAAGAGATAAAGGACCAACAGGTGCTCTGTTTCAGTGGCAGTCTCCCATTATGAAACTTGCTCTATGAATTTTGTGAGCCCTTCCTCCCACATTTTGTAAGGTGGTAAAGACTATCTTGTGGATGTTTAAGAGACTAGACTTGACTATATGTTACAGAATTTTGATTAACAGTATTTGGATTCTATTGTGTGTTGTATTTTTTTTGTTTTTATGGTAAACTTCCCAGACTTACAGAATATAACTGGGTGGTATACAAATTGGATACAAAATATACAATTAAAAAAAAGCTATTTATATTTTTATCTTGTAGGGGTTTTTGTAATAAAGATCATAATGAAAATGTAGGAAGTTGACTTATTGAGCTTTTGAATTTATCAGATGTGGGAGTGGATTGGCTATTTTTATATGAGCATTGTAGATAGAGCAGATTAGTACATTGAGCTTGGTAATTTTATAATTTGGCAATGGGCTCCCTTAATCTGGAAAGATGGACGGAAAGACACTTTACAGGTAAGAAAAGTAAGAGCAAGGCTAAGAAGTCTGAAGTGATCCTCGTTTTGCTGCAAGAATTTTTCTGGTAAGGAATGTTTAAAACTAGTATTTGCATAAAGAATAAATGTGTGAGCGAATGTGAATGGATTTATAATTTATTGTGGTTTATTTGTTTCTCTGTATTACAATGCTCCTTGAGGAAGTAGGTTATTTTTCAACCCTTTATATTTAATGATAATGGTTATTTAATCAATATATCTATATGTATGATAAATAGTAAACCAGTTAGCTTCAATTTTGTATACGCCCATGCCATTGAAAACACAGAATAAAATTCATTAGAAGGTCTGCTTTGTACATAAACATTGTGTTTATCATTTTGTCTTAATGTTTGTAGTTGACATCTTTCATTACATTTTCATGTTGCCCCAAATGTGCATCAAAATGTTGTGATAGGGATATTCTATCTAGAAAACAATTTTATTATTCCTTCCTTCCTTCCTTCCTTCCTTCCATCCATCTCATTTTCTTTTTTCTTGTTTTTAAGAATAAGATTGAAACTTTACATTGAGATATTCAAAACTACTTTCACTGAAGACAGTTACTAGTTTAAAGATAATTAATCCTCATAGTGAGGATCTATGAGAGTGCATGTCTCCAAAACAAGAGAATATATTGCTACTTCTGCCATTCTTACTGTGACAATAGTATTATAGTAACAACAACAGTATAACAAACTTGGAAGGAACCTTGGAGGTCTTCTATCTCTAATTTATAGAAACCTACTAATTAATTTTAGTTCAGGCATAACTTTCTTCTTCTGCAGTTGTTAACAGTATATGCACATATTCTTCTTATTTGAATTTATAAGTTAGGTAATGAACAATGACAACAACAAATATTTAGTGAGCTGTTGCCATCTCATAAAAGCCATCATAAAATAGAAATAGTCTTTTTGCTGTTTTTTCTCTGTCTCTCCCTCCTTTCCTCCTTTTCCCACCCCATTTTCTGGTCATTTACTGCCAATTCCCTATCTGTAAATGGAAGAAGGAAACAAATAATATTTTTAGAAATTATTTTTGGACAGACCACCTGCACTGCTGCCTATATTATTAAATTTTGTTGCTGTGGCAACTTTGATGATATAACTGTGAAAAAGGTGATGTTGAGCAGAAATTTACAGGAGGTAATTGTGGCTGACAAACGGTTCTTTTCTCACTGCAGATGTCTCTCAAATAACAAAAACAAAAGAAAACAACAAAGCTAGATAACAAAGAAGGAAGAGGTGATAAATAAATTTAAAATGATTTTCAAATTTATTAAATTTGCATTGCAAATTTATTCCAAGAATAGCTAAAAAGGCTTAGAAGACAGCATAATCCCTTCTTTTGCAAACTCCTCTGAGCTACTCAGAGTTTTGATCTCTGAATATCACTTGTTTTATATACTCTTACACTTTAGAAAGTGAAATAGTACCAATACAGTATTTACACCACCCAAATATCATTTAGAGAAAACCTTAATCTAACAGAACCAGCTAAAAGTTTCCCATACTAAAAATCAGATGTATGAGTACTGTGAACATCATGAAACCAATAGAAATGGAATTATTTGGATACATTAAAAAAAATGCTTTTGACTATCATTTCTTTGGCTCACCTATTATCATTATGGGATCAAACTAGTCAATCCTGCCATTGGGTTTTATGTCTGATCTAAAAAGCAAAATGGTTGTACACAGCAGAAATATTGAAATGTTACATTTAATTAGTTGTTAAATGTTTTCATAGAATGTACCCATGAAGTACTTACATTGCTACAATTTTTTTTACAGAACATCAGCAAGGAAAAAATATAACTTTCTAGTCATATTTATTACATTTATACTATATGATTCTTCATAATAAAGGCAACCAATTCTGGGAGAATTTGTTCAGACTGAGTGGATCCCAACTGACTCTACTCAAATTTCTAATAGTTTGTTTGTATTTTGAAACTAGAAATACATGAATAATTTTTTAAAGTCCATACAATTATGGGAAGAAATAATAATATTAATAAAACAATCCAGTCATATTAATCTGCAGAAAGAAAAGATAATAAAATAGACATAGTTTATGATCTTCACTATAGGCGATAAGATCTACATTTGGATTTTCAGTCTGCATTCATTCCAAAAGCTGTACCTTTCATTGCTTAGACATGGATTGCTGCAGTTGAAATGGATAGTTATATAGAGGACACTTATATAAAGGAACAGAAATTGACTCACAGTTTCTGAAATGACTTAATCAGATCAACCAACCCTGATGAACTAGAATGAATAGAGGATTCATCACAGACTACATTGTCCTTTATTATTATCCTAATATCATAATCAATACACATTGAAAGCAACAATATTTGCTGCATGAATAATGTGGATTGTTTTGAAATTTTTGCAAGGATATATTAGAATGTCTAATTCTAATATCAGAATATATATTAGCTAAATACAGACTTATAGCAGGTAACCAACTGTCTTGGAATTTAGTTGGCAATAATGCTACTCTCATCCTCTCAATCCAAATCATTTGTTGAATGAGAACGTTGCCTTAACGTAGAACAACCATTACCCAAAGTCCCATTACAGTAGAATCTGCAGGCTGTAGTGTAAGCCTTTAAACTTCAGTTAATGTAGCCTGCATATTCCTGCATCATAAAAGCTTTAGTTTTATTTTTGTAGTTGAAACTCATTTATGTACACCACAATATGCATGGTTTTGCTTTTACCATAAATGATATTCTTTATTTTCTCTGAGGGCACTGAATTTATAAATGGATATTTATTGGGAAAGAAAACTAAAAAGCATTGCACATCCAATTTTGCCTTTAGGAGCATTGTTTACCAGAGAATTTGTAGAAAATGTTTAAGTGGAAATTAGGCTTAAGTAATAAAAAAGAGGGAGAAGTGTGGAATGATGGTGATACCCATTACAACGCATAAAGTGAATAAAATTGTTTTGATGTGGTTTATGTTGACCTGATGTAAAGTCATGCTTGCTGAAAACAACCTCGTATAAATTATCATCAGGACTAATAGAAGATACATTGATAATGAAATTAAGCAATGCCATGTTAGTTTCTATGATAAACTTTAATCTAATAATGGTAAGAGTGCCTTTATGGCAATAGTGATTAAGGTTATTGATTGGAACCAAGGCGGTCAAGATTCAAATTCATCATTAGCCATGGGAACTCACTTAGCCAGTGAGTATTCTTTAGCCAGTCACCAATGAAGCCTATCTCACAAGACTTGTCTAGGCACAAAATGAAAGAGGATTCTTACGAAAGCCAGCTTGAGTTCTGGGAGGAAAGGTAAGATACTGATCTACTAGAGGATAAAACATTAAAATATTTTCTGTACAGAAAAAGGACAGCAGTCCTTGTAAGAGAATAATAACCGCCTTTAGTTTTAATTAGACCAAATGTGCAAGCTTATTAGATATCTAAGTGCTTATCTTTATGCCCTCTCTGAATTAAGTAACTTCTGCATATTCACACCAAGGTGATTTCAGTGGTGTTTTTCCGACCAAGAAAAATGTTGCTATTCATTTGATGTGATTTTAACATTTGCTTCTACTTGGTGCTGTCTCCAGGTAAAGGACCAGAAACCCTTTATGCTGGGCAAAAACTCAATGATAATGAGTGGCACACAGTCAGAGTGGTACGCCGAGGAAAGAATCTCAAACTTACAGTTGATGATGATGTTGCTGAAGGTGAGTGGGTTCATCTCTATTTATTAAATATGACACCTTTGAACTTACATCCCATAATATAAGACAGAATACTGTGAGATGTTCCCTGAAGAATGAAGGACATAAACCATTTGGATCACATTATGTGGCACAGATGCAACTTCAGCTACTTGTTTCAACACTATGAAGAACAAGATTAGCCAGGTAAGCAATTGACTCAGACCAAAGTCTGGAACACTGTGGTAAAGGATGAAGGGAATAAGAATGGAAACCATAACTGTAACCCTATTCTGCTTATATTCATACTTTATTCCTGTAAATTAGGGCTGTCAAACTTGTGGCCCAGGGGTTGGATGCAACACACGCTGGCCACACCCACGCCCAGGGAAAAAAGGGGAGAAAACTCGTGATATGTCACGTGATTCAGCTGTGATGATGCAAGTTTGACACCCCTGCTGTAAAGAATGAATACTAATCAAAGCTGACAATAACTGCTTCTTATTATGTTAAGTTCTACATTTCTTTTTACCTCATCTCTATAACAATCTCCTGTGGAATTTTGTGGACATTCCCAGTGCAAAGAAAGAAATCAGGAACATATTCTATAGGAGTGGGTTTTTTTAGAATCTTGAAAGAATTTAAGAAAAACTGATTAAAAGTTTGCAAAGATCCTCTGCTTTACTAGTCTAGAACAGAAGTGCAAAAACTTCACACCAGTCCAGATCCAAGCCGGCAATGAGTTGGTTGTGGCCCATAGCAGTCCCATGTTCTACCTTCTTCTCTCCATGTCTGAGTAATTTCATTCTCCACTGCATCACTTTTCCAAATGCTGCCCATTCCTTTCTTTCCTTTTGCTTTCCCATCTTTTATCCACTTTCTCTTTCTGTGTTCACTGTATTACCTCTTGCAGGTAATCACATATTTCTCTCTCACCCTGCCTTTCCATTCAACCCCTAATTTAAGAAGGTATATTTTCTCTCTCTCTCTCTCTCTCTCTCCTTCCCTCCCTCCTCCTCCTCCATAAAAATATAATCAAACAATACCATAATATAAATGGATAATATAAAAGCAAATTTAAATTAAAAAAAGTGCCTACCACTCTTAGACTATGGCCCTTCTCCTACTAAAAAGCCAAGTATGGCTCTCAAGCTGACACACATTTTATACACAATGATTTTAAAATATACAGTAAAGGTAGAATCAATATTATGGTGAAGAAGTTGAAAACAATCATGTAGTTCTATGTGCTCATGGACTTAGACGTACATATCAAGACACACTGAAAAACAAAGGTCAATTTATAAGCTCAAAATATTCTATATTTGAGATGCTTAAAATATGTTATTTGTATTCAGGCACATTATTGTTTATTTATTTATTCGTTTGTTTGTTTGTTTGTTTGTTTGTTTCTAGCCTGCCTTTAGTATTTCTATAAATAATTCAAGGCAGTGAACATACCTAATACTCCTCCTTACTCCTATTTTCCCCAAAACAACAACCCTGTGAAGTGAGTTTGACTAAGAAAAAGCCCAAAGTCACCTGGCCAGCTGTCAGGAATAAATTTTCCTAGGAGAAATTAAATAATGACCTGACTGTAAATTTAGTAGAAAAAGTAAGCAAAGTTGAGGCGGAAAAATAAAAATGTATGCATTGCTTTTAAAAAGGAAAATGTATTACCAATTAATGGCAACTCAATATATTTTTCATATTTATTACCCTTTAATATACTCATTGCAGATTTTCCAAACAATAATTTTAATGCTTCTATGAATAATTTATCACTGCTAAGAAAGAAGCAATTCTAGGGCTTAGCCACATGATGGCATATGTTACTTTAACTACAACAAAGCTTGTCAGAAATAAATTGTGTATGTTTAAGGAGGATAGGGAAGGTAATTCATAGCCCAGTTTTGATAACATTAAGTTCATAATTCCAAATGTGAAATCCTAAACCATTTTAATTACTCTTACTTATTAAAGCATACAATATAGCATCATGCCCACCGAGTTACAAATTAACATTTATGTTGTTTAACACTGGAGATCATCTATATGCCTACTGATTAATACACATGTAAAAGAATGGGTGAATGCTTTTGTATATTGAAAGTAACAATGGGAACTATATGCCTGTACATTTGTGTAAATAAGGAAAACATAATTTAATTAGATTTTTTTTTTTTCTGTAATGACCGGTATAGAATCACACCATGAAATGGAGAGGTAATTTGCTGCTTGAAGTTAATGAGGCTGTTCTTATCCACTCTCTACTTCTGCCTTACCCCCTGCCACATCATTGAGCAAATGATAACCAAAATAACGTCAGACAGCAGGGTGAAACTGTTTTTTCCTGTGCAAAGCAGCAGGCTATCCACATTATCATTTTTTATGATTTTGTCCTCATTTTTCTTTTCCTTCTCCCTCTTCTGCCACCCATGCCCTTGACAATTTCGTGGACAATTCTCAAAGTGGAAAACAAATATTCAAAACTATTTTGAAATTGCTTGTACATGGAAGATCTAATTCAATAAACTGATGTCAAATTATCACTTACAGGAATAACCCTCATTCAACAACATAAATGAGGCTTTAATATTGGAAGAAATCAAAATGGGGAAATTATTAATCTCTGAGAATTTTTTTTTTATAATTTGAATACCTTATCATTTGATTTTGGCTAGAGTGGTATAAAGTCCTTTTTTCTAAGCTGACATTGTCTTTGAGCAATCCATCCATTATTTTGTACGTTGAAAAAAACCCAGGTTCTGGGTTGGCAGCATTTCTATCAATTTGACCACCTACCACTGTGACTTTCCCGTTCTGGGTTTTGACTACAATGTTTTTCAGTTGACTGACAAACATTAGTTGGTTCTTCTTCAGAACAAACTAATGAAACAAGGCAGTGTTAGGCCCTAGCCTGAGACTAAAACCTATATATATATTTAATTGGTTAGTTGCAAAGAGTGTAGGTTGCCTCTGGCTCTTCAGTAGTTATCATTAATACTTTGCAAAAATCATCCCAGAGACTTCTAGTGATGGTTTTGAGAGTTGGCCACTGTTGGCCACAATCTGAAAGTTTGCTAGTTCTGAAAAGTTATTCAGATTAAGAGATTGTAACTGAAACAAGGTTATCTAGTTAGTTCTAGTGTACCTTCTTAGCTCATGTCCATCTTTGAGCTAAGTAGATAGATTCTATTTGAGAAATGCTGAGAATTCACAAGCAACTTGAAAGTCTTTGGGTAGTATTTTTCTAACCATGCTATGCCAAATCTGGAGAGTGACAGAGTGGCCAACAAATCGTAAGAGGCCAATCTACCTTCCAATACCAAAAAAGAAGGATTCATAAAGTATGCAAACTATTATATACTTCATTTCAATGCTAATAAATTAAACTAACACAGATTAGATCCCTACATAGAATAATGATGCCAGATGTTCAAGCCTTCAGAAAAGGTTGAGGAACACAAGATATTATTGTTGATGCACACTGGATAATTGAGAAAGCCAATGAATACTGAAAAGAATGCAGTATATGTGTCATTCACTTGGCATTGATCACATCTGGCTGTGGAATGTACTCAGAAAAATGGGAATTGAAGAACATCTCATTGTCCATATTAGAAACTGGTAATCAGTTTCATATTAGTTCAGTTAGCCAAAGACAGATGGAACATAATGAAACAAATTGGCTCCAGTTTGGCAAAGAAGTGAAATGTCTGCAAGAAAACAAGAAAGCTCAGAGAACATCTTCATGAAACAAGACATATTTTATATTGTTGTTAGTCATGAAGTCGTGTCCGACCCCATGTGACCCCATGGACAATGTTCCTCCAGGCCTTCCTGTCCTCTACCATCCTCTGGAATCCATTTAAGCTCATGCTGACAGTACTCCTCCTTTATTTATTCAACCAATATGAAGGACATATGGTATGGGAAGTTGGATTGCTTCAGTACTCCTCCTTTATTTATTCAACCAATATGAAGCACATAAGGTATGGGAAGTTGGATTGAAAGAAGTTGACTATGGTTTTAAAACTGGGCAAAAAAAATCTACAACCTGCACTTTGCTGATGACATTAATCTAATTAATTAATTGATAGCTGAAAATGCAAAGAATCTGCAAGGTCTAGTATGGTAATAAAAGTAAAAAAAATAATAATAAAATGGGACTTATATAATGAAGATCAAAGTATAGAGGAGAGGTATAATAACCAGGCTTGGAATTGACAATAAAGATATCAAAGTAGACGATAGTTTCTGTCCTTTAGGATCAACCAACAACAGTAAAGGAACAAACAGTCAAGAAATATGTCACAAAGATCCCTAATAGATTTTTTTTTTCATGTAAGTGAATCAAAATGAACTTGTGATCTATAGTTTTGGTGATTAGACAGGATAGATTGCAGAAAAAAGTGTCACAATGTAACTAGAGACAAGTTAAAAAATAATTGTACTTAAAACTTATAACTTTGGTGTAAAAAACACCAAAAACACCAGAAACCACTTCTTTACACGTTAGACTATTTTCTTTTTCTACTTTATTCTGTCTTTTTTATGTCACTTTAGCTTTTCTTTTTCTTTTCTTTTTGTTTGCTCTGTTCTATTTTACTTTGTATTTCTTCTTCTTATTTCTGTTAAAACTTAAAAAATACAAACAATATGTAAAGAAATACAGTACATCACAAGTAGCTTTTGGTAGAGCAGCTATGAAGGCCATGCAAAAGATATTCAAAGGCTAACATCTATCTATGCTAAGAAAGGTCAGAATAATGCAACATCTGTAGAAGCAAAAGTAGAACTTTGAAGAAGCAAAGATAATGGATTGGAACAATGATATTGGAGAAAACTCCTAAGAATATTATGGATAGCCACAAAAACAAACAGATGAATTGATCAGTGATCAAATCAACCCTGAGTTCTCACTTGAGGCAAAAATGATCAGGCTCAAATTATCCTGCTTCAGACCCATTATACAAAGACTTAATTCTCCAAGAATGTGCTAATGGTAAGAAAGGTGGAAAAAGGGGATGATCAGCAGCATGTTACAGTGGCAATAGGGACACTTGGAAGAAGTGAAGGACCAGATTCATCATGGAAAAAATCATCATGGAGGAAATCTAGGTCAGTGGAGAACCTATGGCACATGTGCCAGAGGTGGCTCTCAGAGCCCTCTCTGTGGGCACGCATGCCATTACCCTAGCTCAGCTCCACCATGTTTCTCCATCACAATTTTTGCCATTGTTTTCAGGGAAACAGAAGTTTGTGGGACTAAAAAAAAGTTCAGTCAATCAATTGCAACTTCTTGCAAAAGAAAAAGATCTTGCCTTCTGCAGAGCTGTGGGTGTTGTGATGCTCCACTGGCTAGCTCAGACAAGGGCAAACTATGGCCCGTGGGCCACATCCGGCCCGTTGGGCTTTTTAATCCGGCCCGCCAAACTAGTTACTAGCAGGAATCAGCCCAACGAAAACTAAGCATTATGTGCTCTGAAGTAAATTATTAACTCAGATGGTAAAATACTCGTTGATCACATTAGCAGTAGC
>JAEANM010003090.1:0-23028 GCA_017656035.1 Myanophis thanlyinensis | reverse complement strand
GTTCTAGGGGGTTCCAGGGGTATCTATAGGTATCTATAGGGGTATCTACAGGGTTGGGGGTCGGAGCGGCCACGATGCCATCTTGGAAAATATCTATGCCTCATATCAGTCTATAGCTTTATGGAACTTCCAAAGGATGGCTAAAGGCAACTCTGTGGCCTAATGGATGGATCCTTTCTATCATGCCACAATTGAAGATGCTCTCCTTGTGGCTCTTCTACTACTGAAATAGATATTGTGGTTTCATATAGGATCTCTAGCAGAAAATGAACACCAACTCAGTACAGCAAAAAGATAAGGAAGAGGAGCCATTCAGGCTAGAAAAAGGGAGAGTAGAGAGAGAGAAAAAAAAAACAGTATTGCCATCTACTTTAGAGTCTGATGAAACTGCTCCATCAGATCTTCTGCTTCTTGTTATTTCTTATTGCCTGCTGACTGAAATGAAGTTGAGAAAACCTCTCCTTGTTATGAGAATGCAAAACTGAGTCAAGACAGGCTACTTTCCAAGATGTAGAAGTCTTAACATGCCTGTTTTCTGCTCCATCCTCAGTGGATAACTAGCCTTTCATACAAATTATAATAAAAGCCCTTCCATAGGAACCACTTTTGATAGCATTAGAGATTATCTCCTCTTTGTAAACATTGTTTTCAGTACCTTCCAAAGATCAATTGATGAATATAGTTACTGGAGTGAATAGATAATAGAAAAAGCCCCCCCTCCCCCTATTTGGGGATTCAATGTTGGGAAAGATCTCAATCTCACAACACAGTGTATGTTTCTAATATTAATCAAAGATGTAGCAACAAAAGCTATCATTTTATAAAGTATTCATCTATCAACAACATAAAAGTCTCCAAAAAGAGATTAAAGAGTTTAAATACAACAGATTAATTGGCTATTCTATTTTTATTTATTTATATATCATATATAACTGCAATTACAAGTCTCTCAAGAGACATACAACAACAAGTAACGAAACGTTGGTTGCAGATAACATTGCTTTTGAAATGAGATATTAATATGCTATGTACACGAACCCTGAAGGAAGCAGGAAGGGAATCCAAGCAACAAGTGGTTGAGTATGTATCAGAGAGTACTGTCTTCACTTTCTTTGAGTGCACAGACTAACATGACTTCCAAATAACATGTCAAGGTGCTGTCCTCATCACCACAGAAATCTGTCTGTGAAGAATCAAGAGATTGCCCACCTGAATAACTATCAGCAAGGAATCGTGCACACTGGTCACAGAGTTCAGGTGGAGCACTGCTTGCCGCATCCTCCTAAAAGGGAGTTGTTTTTCTATGATTCAGAATTTGACTTAGCTGCTTACCTGTGGGGCAGAAGAGGAATGTTTCTGGTTCTCCTAGATACTGATAGATTTCATTGGTGATTGAAACCTGAGCATGGGCAAAGGAGCTGAACACTTCTTTATCTGCTGCACACATATTGTGATCAATGTCATCAAACAATAATGCAAAACATTTGCAACCAAACTGAGAAACCTAAAAGAAAGACAAAATTCTGAGCACTGAAATTAAGAATTAGCAAACCTATTCCAAAGCAAATTTATTTTATTTTTACCTCTACAGTTCAGGTAAAAAAAAAACTCAGTCCCTAGCCAAGATCTCCCCCCCCCCCCAATTTCAATTGCACATAGGTTTACACAGGAAGAATAAAGGAAGAAAAGAAGAATGATGAGCATATATACATTATTGTATTCCACCTCATTTCATGCAAAGCGCTTAATACTGCAGTATGTCACATTATTTCTGCTTAAGCAACTCCTATGTTTCATCAATTACAGTATTCATTATGCAACAAAAGAGTGCATGTGCATATAAAGTCTACAATTGCAATCAAATGTTTCTATTTCCTTCATAAATCAAAGAAAAACTTTTAGTAATAATGATACTGGATTTGTGTACATTTACAAAAAATAGTTCATTAATCTCATAAACTATTTCTCAGTTAGAGCAGGCTTTTGAAAACTAATTTGAGTAAGTCACAAAATTCTCCAGATCTAATCACTAAATGATGTTGATGCTGCATTTTTACAAAATCAGCTGGACTGAGGCTTACAGTCTCCTTCAGTGCATCATTAATTTTTTTTTACATTTTTCAAAGAGAATCTTTTGAAATGTATATATAGAGAAATACTATCTGAAGATAATACCAGATCTCCATACTCTATGGCATTGTTACATCATTGTATGCATCAAATATCGTATCATTTTTCTTCCTCAATTTTATCATTACAAAAACCCTATGAGCTAAGCAAATACAGTTAGTCCTTGATTTACAACTGGTCACTTAGCTAACATTCAAAATTACAAGAAAACCCCCACCCCCAGGGTATTTATGACCTATATTGCAAGTTCCAATGGTCAGGGGCCCCTCAGTTGCATGACTGTGCTTCAGGCACTCAGAAACCAGGCCAGATCTACACCTATAGTCACACGACCGTATTTTACTTCCAATTTTTGGTAAAAGTAGCCCATAGAAAACCATAGATTTGCTTAAGGGCCACGGTATTCACTTAACATCCACTACTAAAAGGCTGCAAATTCAGGTTGTTTACATGAGTCACCCAATCTACAACTATCAGGAGTTACAACCATGATGTGCATGCTCCATTACAGTTGTTAACTTGACAACTGTAGTACAAAAATAGTTCTGAAAAACTTGCGCACATGAAACAAATCAGCAGTAAACAATGCTTGATAATATTTAATGAGCATATACAATAAATTTCAAGTCTGTTGGCTATAAAAGTAACAACTGTTCTAATTATTTGATTCATGTTAGATTTCCATTGCTGCAGCAATAGGCCTAGGCTACAACCAATAATCCATACTGCAAGTTAGCAAAATAGTGCCCAGTATTTCAAACAATGCTTCCTGTGAAGTTATACTATAATTACACTTTAATTATTTCATTAACATTTTAAACAACATAATATGCACAACTGGTAAATACCTGATCTAGCTTGCGTTTCAATGTAGATACTTCTTTAGGATTTGAGAAAGTAATATCAAGTCCAGGGGAAATGGCATAAATAAATTCTATCTCATATTCTTGAGCTGCTGCAATCAGAGTCATGAGCTGTTCTAGAAATAGAAACCAATTGTTTTAACAAGAATGAATCGTAAGTTAATTTATTTCATCAAATTAAATATATATATAACATATATAGCATATAATACATTTAAGTATATAATATACATCATGTTGAATATATTACCATGAATTGTAGACAACTGCTTTTATTTTTATGTACTTTAAAAGTGATTAAGAAAGATATTAATTGGAGTTTACAAAGAATATTGAGCTAGTTATTACAAATGGCTGCAGAAGTCTATTGGTAGATACTGAAACACCTTTGATGTAAGGGAGGACAATCCTTTTGCTGAATTGTGATTTCTGTGTTACATTCAATTAGATGAACTTTCTGAGGAAATTGTGTGGGCATCTGTTGTGTTAAAGGAAGTCTTGCAAGTAATTAATTCTATTTTGTAGCTCTTTTGTATTGCAATATATTATAACCCACATAATATGATTTTGATGCAAGTTCTTTTAATGTGCAGGTGAATTTAACTATTGAATTTGGTTTATACAGGCAACTTTTCTTTGGACTTTGGTCTCAAGGATCACTTTTTTTCCCTAACGAGGATATCTAGATAATATAGTTTGGTATTTGTTTCTTGTACTAAAAGGATTCCATCAAATGTGTGATTGGTTTTCTATCTGTTCTTTTTTGATTATGATATAGGTTGGTTGTATTAACAGGATTAGTTTTAATTATAACATTATTGCTTCTGCTATACATCTTGAACGGAGAGATCTCATTCAGGTCCCCTTGATCTGTTAGTAAATTTAATAATTGAACTAGTATGTCAATGAGTTTCAGTATTTTGATTTTTCTATATTCCATTCGATTGGGTCTGGAATAGTACTGTGATTGCTTCATTAATTTGAAGTCAACTGATGTAAAGAAAACAGCAACACTGAAAAATAGCATTGTTTTGTCCTTCACTACTGTCAAGTCTTTTTTCACTTTCTCAAGCTACTATACTAGTACAGTAATAGTGAATCTATGACATGCATGCATGTCAAGGAAACACATCACAACGTTTTGGGTGACACACCAGTGTTTATCACCACCTGATAACAACTATTTTTGAAAGCATGTCTCATTCTCATATTTTTGGAGGCACAAAAATGGGATGTGCTCTCATGTGAACTCTGGTGCCTCTGAAAAATCGAACAGGGAGAACAGGACATGCTTTCCCATTATTTTTGGAGGGTGCAAACGTCGCAGAAGACCATTCTCCACAGCCACTTCATTCAAGAATGAAGGCCCCAGGCAACCTGAAGCTGCCTTGAGTAGGCCATAAAGGACTATCAACAGAACATCACCTGAAAACAAGAGGTACACAGCAGATCTTGGGATTCACACACATGGAGAGGTAAATAATTGTTTCGCTTTTGTATGGGGGTTGGGATGATACGCTAGTAGAGTGAAATCAGATATTTTCTGAATTTTTGACATGCAAGCTCAAAAGATTAGCCATCAGTGATGTGATGGAGTGTTTGCAGCCATTTAACAGAGGTAGACAGATTGTCTCTTTCAGCAACTTTTCAAAGTTATTCCAGTGCTAAAAAAATAACTTTATGACCAATCCCTGCAAATGGGATTGCACTTATAACCTTTGCAGCACTTTTACTCATTTGACTGCCATTTGTCAGTACACACTATCCTGTACCTGAATTCCCCCCCGCCCTTTTTAAACAGAGGCTAGATTGGAGAGGAAGCGATTACAACAGTAAGCAGGCACATATTGGAAAATACACATCAAAATGAATGCAATGGTCCCAACAGCCCCGAGCACACTCAGTGCTGGGAGCCATAAGCGCACTATATGTATAGCCCAATGTATTCCCCTTTTATGTCTGCTTATTATATTACAATCTCTTCCTCTCCAATCTCTCTGCTGGGGGGGAAGTGGGGTGGGGTGGAGGCAGTGGGAGAATGGGAAAGATTGCCTACATCTCGTTCTAAGAGCAGGGAAATAAGAGAAATAAGAAGCTGAATTAAAATTGTTAGGAGGCAAAGAAAAGCCAAAGGCTGATTTGAACGGATTACTATAGTCTTGTCAGTTGCAGATAGCAGCTGTGAGCTGGCTATCCTAGCCCTGGGGGAAGCGTTATAAAGGAGAGGGGAAATGCGGTAGGAAACAGTCACATGATTTCCTACTTAACTGTTTCACTTAAAGACAGAGCTGTGGGTCCCAACTATGGTTGCTAAACAAATACTACCTGATCAGTTCTTTTGATAAGTTGTACGTCGAGATCCTCAGCTGTATGTTGGTATGACAGAGTATGTCAGAATAAGTTTGTGTAATTTTGGTTAATTGTAGACACGCATAAATGTATATTCAAATTAGACACTGATTATACCATGCATATTTTGGAAACATGTTAAGAAGATATGTTATATTTATGTTACATCTGCTTTAGGCTTTCAGAGCCAGAAAAAAAATCTCGGTTGTAAGCTGTGCTCTTCCCCTTTTTCCATTTGAAAGACATTACAAAGTTGACATGGTTATACACAATTTACCTTTCCTAGTATTATAGCAACCAGCCTGTTGGTATATAACACAAAAACCCCTGTAAGCCTGATAAGTGCCAGAATGAGAACTGAACAAAGGGATGGGAGAATGAATAATGAAATAAAAGTAGTGCTCAGCTTACAATCAATTTTTCAGTGACCATTCAAAGTTACGATGATGCTGAACAAGTGGTACTTGCAACTGATCCTTGACGTTCCAGCCATTGTAGCTAGCATCCTAGCAATCACGTAACTGCATTTTCAACATTCCCTGCTGTTTTCCCACAAGCAGGATCAGCTTAGAACGGCATGCATGAAGCTGGAAATTGAGGTCACATGAAGTCCTCATTTGCGCATACTCTTCATTTAACAATGGCACCTGGGGCTGCCAGAATTGCTATCCTTAAGCCATATAACATCACACATTGTGATCCCATTGTTTAGTAGTGGTAATCCCAGTGAAAATTGCTACTGAAAGCTGAGGACAACCTATAAATGATTTTCATTTACAATGTGTAAGACAACCCTGTTCTTTCATTATCACTTCTCACTGAATAACATTTGAAAATACAAAGAGGTTAATTACCAGCTTCCTCTACGGAATACATTTCTCGCCAAAACATACGGTGCTTGTAGTCATCTTTCGGAGCATATAGGTATGTATTTAGTCCCCATTTCTGAAGTCTATAAGGTTAAAAGATTTTTAAAAGATGTATAAACATGAGAATGCAACTGCTAATCAATTATGCTGAATTGTACACTACCAGCTGTAATAATATTTATACAATACTACACAAGGGATATAAAAGTCTACACACCCTTGTTAATACCAGATTTTTGAGGTGTAAGAAAAATTACACCAGGATAAATCACTTCAGAATTTTTTACACTTTTACTGCAACATATAAGCTGAACAATTCAATTGAAAAACAAACTGAAATCTTTTAGAGGGAAAAATAAAACTCTTACAATAACTTGGTTGCATCCTTAAACTACTCCTTTGTTGAAGCACTTTCCAATTTTATTACAATATTCAGTCTTTTGGGATAGGAGCGTATCTTGTTGTGGGAATCTTTGCCTACTCTTCCTTGAACAAACTCTCCAAATCTGTCAGATTGGGAATGCATCTCCTGTGCCATGCCATAGAAATGTCAAACCATTACTAGTTTTCAAAGGGGAAAAAAATAATTGTTTCCCAAATCGTTTGAAGGCCAGGAGCTGAATAAATGTTATGAAGCAGATTTCATAATATCATAGATGCAACAGAAAAAAATCATGTTCTTATATCAATGAAATATAATATAGAAAAATACTAAGAAAAAAAAGCTCCAATTAGATTGCTTTATATGTTCCAGACTAGCCATAACCAACAACCAGCTCTTTGAAATAGGATGAAAATTAGTTTCAAAAGGAACCCTCATTGAATAGTACAGTGATTCATTTAAAAGCTAGAACAATATGATTAATAGCAGTCAGGAATATGTAAGACAGTTTATAAATTGGAGCTGAATAAATGCATTCTGCACAATAGATGCCACTTCAGATTACTGATATTATTCATATTTCAGATTATTGAGTCATTCCAATCTGGCAGCATTGCCAACCCACAATACTGCAAACAGAGAACTCTGTTCCTAACAGACATTTCTATAAGCAATTTAGTGTACTGAGGCTTACATTATGATCACCTTATCTTGATTTATTATGGTAAAGTTTATGTCTGGAGTTGCCAAAAAGAAGAGTCATGGCTGAATTAAATTCTATTTCAGCAGAATACTCCCAAGAAGGGTATTTATTATGGATAGAGGCAATGAAAAACGTGCCTCCTATCAGTGAAGGATGGGATATTCAACCCCTTTATTTCTCAAATATCTGCGTTCGTACACTTCATGTTTTTACTGCTGATGCTAATGATTGGGTCATTTATTTGTGGATGGATCTTCATTCAGAATCATGTCCCTAACATCAACAGAATTGCCCCAATTTCTCCAAACCATTTGGAGCCAATTTAAGCCATTGGAATGTGAAATACAATTCTGAAGCATAAGCTATAACATTGCCTTAACTTTATTTGCTGGAACCTGCTTTTTAAAAAAATTTAAGGGAAAAAAGTAAAAGCAGTCATATGGTTTTAAACCACAGATAATGGATTTATTAATCATACATCCATTTATAAATCTTTTGCAAATTAACAAAGGCAAGAATTACAGAATTTTGTAATAACTTACTGTTTATTATTTGATACTTTAAATCTATGTTTTAATTGCATTTTTGGACAAACATATAATTATATAGCATAATACTGCAGAACAAGCATGAAGTCATATACCTTCTGAAAAGCTCCTTTCTCTGTTCCATAACCCAAGGTCTTCCATAAAAACCTGTAAGAAATATTGAAGGTATAAATTTAAGTATTAAAGTAATTTTGAAATAATCAACCTTCACAACAAAAAGCTCTGACCAAATGCTTGTTTTCATAATATTCATATAAAATAGAATTTATAATCTTGTCTTGCCTACCTACCTGTGAGAAACAGTTGAAACAGATATCCTATATCAGTGGTGGCAAACCTTTTGCATCATCAAGTGCCATCCTTAGTGCTGGAAGGGCATGCCAAACCATCCCGTGAACCATGTGCAGCCCTGCTGGCTCCACAGCCGATTCTCGAGCTCCATGCGCACAGCCCCCACAGCCACTTTTTGCGCTCTGTCATGTGCTAGCCAGTTAGCTTTTACTGCAAGGGAGCACCGAAACCTGAAAATGCAGTGTCCCAGCATAGCGGCATGTGCGCGCAATGAACAGCTGGCCGGCACACATGCGCATATTGGAAACCGGACATTCGCCTTTCAGAGCACACGTGCACGCTGGGACGCTACGCTTCTGGCGCTCCTGCACGGCAAAAGCCAACTGGCTAGCACGCAGCGGAGCACAAGGCTGCAAGGGCTGTGCGCGATGGACCACAAGAATGGGCTGTGGAACCAGCGGGGCTGCATGTGGCACGTGGGACAGTTTGCCATGCCAGAAAGCTTGTGGGTTGGTTTGGCGTGCTGTTTCCGGCATGCATTCCATAGGTTCGCCACCACTGTCCTATATGAACAGAGGTAACAATAGATTAAGTGTACTATTTTGAAGAAGAGTAAAATTTACTCCTGGATTAAATGCTACTTTAAATGATTTAGATTTCTATTATAGCAACAGTCAAGAATTATATTCCCTTCTTATGACTCTATGCTAAATAATACTTTATTTGAAGATGTTTGATCTTAACCTCAGTTACCCAAGCATATCTGGCAAAAACATTTTAATAAGCTGTATGACCACAAAGCTTCTCCTAGTTTGATCAGGATCAGATAACTGGTTTTTTACTGTGACATCTGAATTGTCAAAAGTGTAAGACGATTGAAGTTTTTTTGAACTGTTATTTGAAAGACTGCTTCATCCTTACTTACTAATGGTTTAAGATTCTCACTAGGAAGTACTTAAGGTGGGCGAGATAAAGATATTCTATCATAATAGCACACTGTTTTAGAAACATATTAGCAACTAGAATCTAGAAGACTGCAACCTTTTTAAAAAATTAAATGCTTCATTTGTCTTTGGGTGTTTTATTATGTTGCAGAATTGTTGCTTTATTTATTAGATTTTTATTGTTGCTTTTTATTTATTAGATTTTTATCCTTCCTTTATTACCATATAAGTAACTCAAGGTGTTAAGTAACATACTACTCCTTTCTCCACCTATTCCCCCCACCCCCAACTACTCTATGAGGTGAATTGGGCCGAGGTGACTGGCCAATTATCACCCAGCTTTTTTAATTGTTATCTTGGAAAGATAAACGCAGCTTGAAGATATTTAGCATTTTAAAAAAGTAAATAAACAATAGCGCTCAAAAACTATGGGAAGATTCATTTAAAAAGAATTAATTAACCGTTAAGTTTTGCCCTAACCAGTTTAGAGCTTTATACATGAATTGAGCGCAAAGGCTGCCTTGAATAAGGCTAATTCAAAACTGTTATTATACACCCTGTAAAATACATATCAGTCAACAATATAACTGCCATATTTTGCATTATCTGTACAGTACTTTTTAAACACTTCAGGGCAGCCCTATATAACAAAAATAAATACTTAAGGTATGTGAAGAAATACACAGCTGCCACCTGATCTTCCAACAGTAGCCTCCAACCCAACATTATTGCAAAATTACACATACAGTTCAGGAATACACTAATAGTAAGGTTTAAGAGGCACTGGAAGATTAATCTACATAAATTATGATTACATAAGAACATCCTCCAACTTTTCCTGTATAAAAATTATACACTAGGATTTGTCTCAATGTATAAATAAAAATTAATAAGTTTTTGAAATAATGTCTATCTGAAAATTGGTTATAATGTATAAATGACATTGGTATTAGTTACCATAGCCACATCTTCTCCCAGACCTCCATGTGGCTACTATGCTAGAAAGAATGAGTCAAATTTTTAACATAACATTGTTACAAATCTTGATGTAACTCTCAGAGATTACCTCTCTTGTTCTGATCTTGCTTTGATACTAAGTCTTCCAGCACACATCCATTAAAGATGGAAGCCTCTACCATTGTCAGGGTCCTCTGAGGTGAAAGTGGAAGAGTATCTTCTCTGTGATTCCAAAACCAGAGATTATGCTCCTTCAGGTACAGTACTGTATGTTGTCCTGACTGGATCTATTCCATGAGACAGTTTACTTCAACAAGTCTCTTTTTAACTACTAATCTCAACAATGTGAATATTAAAAAAACAGGACTGCTCTATCACCAATCATAAGGTGCTCAATCCAAACAGCTAAAGGGACAACTCCACTTCCCAAAACTGGGAAGAACATTTATTTCTATATACCTCAGCTTGTCAACAAAAAATCTGTTTTTCATATTTATCACTTTTCCTTTTTAATGGCCATTGTAACTCTATTCTGTATTTTTCTTTATTCTGATTAGAAAATCACCCCAACATAATTCAGAATAAATGCTACTTATTAATAATGTTTATGTTAAAATATATGGCACTCTTTAAGTTCGTATAGTTATAAGCACAAACATTTCAACAATTGCCATCATGGGAAGCTGAAATGCTCCTTTCAAGCTGTCAAAACCATCAGTCTTTTTTTCCAAGTTTCTTATTCTAAAAAAGGCAGGGGGTGGGATTAAATCTATGCACTGCATTCCAGTTTACCTATGCACATATGCAATTGAAAAAGCACATGCTATATTACAGTTTGTTAATAGTGTTTTCAATATAGTTTGAAATATACTGGAATTGATGTAATATTAATTGTACATCTGGAAATCTTTGCCAATATAAATATCTGCTAATCATCCACATTCTATTATTCCATTCCTGAATATTGCACAAAGCAATTAACTTAGATGCATCTTCCTCCATATTAACCATATTACAATAACTGAACACAAGGTTATTTTTCCTCTTTATATATCACTGCTTTTCTCTGTTCTGATACAAATATTCTGCTATAGTGCAAGCCAATAAAACAAACTGTAACTGCAGCCAATATGGTTACTATGTGGGTAGAAAGAAAACCAATCCAAGATTTGAATATTATTATCCTTAGCTATGTTTTAGGCTCACTCTAGAATAGAAAATGGTACAATACCTAAGCAAAAATATTTCCTAAACCTGCAGCTGTCTATTTTTGTAGGCAACTGTAATTCTACTAATTATATCATATGGACCTTTAATGTTAAAATAACCAATTATGTATTTCACACATCCAATGAAAGCACCTTGAGACTGTCATTTTAAAAATAAAATTATTGCTTTCAATGTATAGAAAAGACAAAAGCCAAAGATAACAAAAAAGCAATACAACACACACATATATTAGAATTGAATAATAAAATCTCTGTATTTTTAGGCAACTGATTAAAACAAACACATGGAAGATTATCCATCACCTTTGCTTTAGGAAAAAGTCTGAGAGAATGAGCAGATATTATCACTCTTGAGATTTTATCTCAGGTCTCCTTGGCCATCCTGGGTGGGCACAAATCTACATGCATCAAACATGTTTATTAGATGTGGTTAACACCATAGCCTAGTGGGAACAATCTGCTAAATAGTCCCAGAAAGTTTGCAGCTCAGATCATTATAATCTTCAGGGGATGCAGGTACCTCTACAACACATTACTTGGCGTTTCCATCCATGCGCCCAACACTTAACTTTAGAACCTAACCCTTAACTTGACCAGCCTGATCTATATGGCTGTAACCGTTTTTCCCCCTAAAAACAAAACAAAACAGCTGATACACAAAAACAATTCAATCCTATGATTCTTCTTTGAAAAGGCTTCATTTCACGCCCCGTGGCATGTTCAATCATCGGGCTTTCGGCCAAGTTCACAGAAAGCGATCAATTGAAACGGGGGTGGGGGGGGAGAGAGAGAGAGAGAGAGAGAAAGGAGCCAAGTTAAAACCTCCTCCTCCTCCTCCAGATTGTACGGTTAGGGCGGAGTCAGGCGCTACACAAAGAGGTGAAGAGTAAGGGAGGCGCGGAGGGGGAAAGAGAGCAGTCCTTTGTTCGAATGGCGGCTTCTCTTTTATTTCAGCGCTCTTTCTGGTGAGCAGCCCCGGGTCCCTCCGGTTTCCGAGCTCTCGCCCTTACCTTCCACAACGCCGCAGAGGAACCGCCGCGCTCCCGCATTGCTCGCAGCTCCTGAGCCACTCTCGGGAACCGCTTCTGGGTTCGAGGGGTCCGGTCTTGTAGGGGGCGACTCACTTCGGGGCGAGGAAACGGTGGTAGAAGTAGGAACGGAGGTGCCCGGAGGTTCCCCCCGCGTTTCAGCCACCATCCCAGCCAGATCCACTCCCGGGCTACCGTCCGCCGCCATCGCCCTTCCCTGCACTCTAATCAGGGTAGGCTGCGCTTGCGCGGAGAAAACCAGCCCCAACTGGTCCAAGCCGGAACCAACCGCTCCGCACCCTCGATTTCCAACCGGGGCCGCGGTTGCTGATCACGTGCGGCTCCACCTCTCTTCCCTCCGCGCGCCAGCCAGGGACACGAATCGCGAACGAACCACTCAAACGCACAACGCTGGCTTCAAAAGAACGAACGGACTGTTGTAAGGATGTGGGGGGAGGGCAGAACTGACGAGGGAAAACCCTTACAGCGCAGGCGTGAGGGGCTCGCAGGCTACAAACTGCGCATGCTTAACAGGGTCAGAGGAGCAGGGACGCACGCGCAAAAAAAAAGAAGCCTTGCTCTACTGCGCATGTGATAGGCGTTGGCTTCGCAGCGAGGCATTACAGCGCATGCGGAGTTACCGGACAGACTCCGGGGGCGGTACGGCGCAAGCGAGAAGGAAAATAAACAAAAGTAGCCGGCGTTAAAGCGCAAGCGCAGAATTTAAAGCGCGAAAAGGAGTGATAATTTTGTTTAGGCTAATGTTGTGCAAGGGGGCGGAGTCTTGTGCAGCTCGAAAAGTTCAGCGCCTTCCATTCGTTTCTTTGCGGTTGAGGAGGAGGAGCTGTTCCTCACAGGGCATATTTTGTGTCTGGTTGCTGAGCAACATGGACGGCGCCTAATAAGGAAAATATTGCATCCCTTCGGCCTTTTGACCCACAAGATAAAAAATGAAATAGCTCAGCAAATTCCTTGTGTGTCCAATTACACTTGGCCAATAACGAAGTCTATTCTATTCGTACTAGAAATGTGTTTTACCGATAAACCAGATAAACCGTGTTTTAAGCTGTAAAAAAAAAATCCTGTCTCCAAACCTGGAAAGGGGCATTCATTTGTTTCGCTTATTCAATAATTTCCCTGTTTCAAATTTACAACCGAGAGGCTCCAGCATGGTGCCCGAATATACTGTCTTTTCTTCCTATTCAAGACGGAATAATGTAAACTTTCCGATCTCAGCAAGACTTTTAGTAACTCGGGATGTTTTTGGCATCTTCGCAATTGCCTTCTGTGATTTTTTTTTTCCGACCACGCAGGCAAGCCTGAGTTTTCCTGCGCGAAAGAAAGGGCAATGCTGATGAAAACTATATTGGTTTGGGTGGAACGAGGGGGAGGAACGAGGAGAGAATCGCGGATTTAATTAATAAAAACCATACCAATCTAGCTCATTTAATTCTGTTAATTTGATAATCTTTCGTTATGTGTATTGGAAAGTATGTTGGGTATGTTTGCCAACTTGAGTTATTTATTAAAAAAAATAAAGGTGAGATACAAATAAATAGTGAGAATGATAAAATACTTTGTAGCCTTGATACTGTTTACATTATTTACATATGCAGTAATTTTATAGTTACTGTACCAAGGTTCAGTGGAGCAGGGGATACAAATGCTTTTAAATAAAATATTACCCAATATCAATACTGATAATACATTGCAATTGGCAGATTTTTTAAAAAATTAGTCCGTGAAAAACTGGAAGTTTGGTAATCTGAAGGTAATACATTATTGGCCTAAATTAGAAAGAAATCTTCCAAGATTGGCTGCTGTTTTCTTGCAAATTACTTATGTTGAGTGTGTAGCTTTGGTCTCCTGGATCTCCATGTTCCCCAACTAAATTCAACACTCTTGCGACTTTCATGCAACTCTTCGACTTTTCAAGGTTGAGAATTCAGAACAGGTTATGGGAAGAAACAGCCTTCTGGTTCAGTTTCAAGCTGGGAGAAAGACACTGGAAACAAAGATTGCTTGGAAAGATGGTTTAATGATGAAGCAGAACCACCAGCAATCCTGAGTTCTAGGCAGCTGACCACATGGAATTGAGAGTGTGGGGGGGAGGTTATGCCTTCTCTTCAACTTTGAACTTGAGCTTCCTGCTCCTATGCAAGAACATGTATTCTATTTACTAGTGCCAGACCCCCATTGGGCCATGTAGGGGTCAAGTTTGTCTGAGCTAAGTTTGGCTGAAGTTTGGACTGCTGATGCAATGAAGGGGCGTTGGGCAATTCCTGTTGTGACTCATGGCTAATCCTACCTTGTTCAGACCTTGCTGCAGGGAATTTTTGCCTATGAATAGAGCTACCTAGATACTTGGCTTTTTTCAATAAGTTCTTTATCTTTTAAATGCTGACATCTGCTGAGGGCTATTAAGAAAGGTGGGAGCTGCTTTCTCCCTCTTAAAAAACATGTTTCTCAATTTCTCATCCAGGGAAATATAATATTTTGCCTTTTAAAATATTTCTCAAAATATTTCATTCTTCTAGGAGGGGGTGGGTGCTAATTTTCTACAAGGTAAAAAAAAGTCTAGTAAGCATCTTTTCCAACTAATACATTTTATTAAAAGGCATAAACTTTCTTAAGCTGCAGCTCACTTCACCAGCTGCAGACTGCATCCTATGTAATTTATGTAACATTTAGCTGGAAAAGTTGGTTTTTTCTTCTAGGCTGGCACTTATTTTCTAGTTCTGCAAAGGAAAATTGAAATAGACTATCTTCTCCAAGATCCCTAGGATTGCAATTGAATAACTCCAGAGTACAGATTTATGTGTTGTAGTTTTGAAAATAGAAGTGACTTATCAATTCTTATATCAACATAAGTTTCACCAGCTTGTGACAGCATAGCTATTTTGTTTTTGCATTTTTGATTGCGATATTATACAAACAAGAACTTGCATCTTATTTGTTTTTTGGATACTTATTAGAGAATTCTTCAGATTGCCAAGAAGCTACTTGAATACCTTCATTGAATCAGTCTAACCTACTTCATAGTGCTCTAAAAATAAAATGTTTGCAGCATGGGGGATTTAATCATATCATGTATTCTGTCCTGCATTTCTAGAGGACTGTCAGAGTATAAATGAAAGAAAAAGGAACATTCCCATTCAGAAATTGTTTAGATATAGTGTAAATGTACTGTTAAAGGAAATAAAATGGATCATAGTTTATTAGAGGAAAATCATGAAATCTTGAGCATCTGCATGATTTATGATTTATGCAGTTGGGATTAATGCATAGGAAGTAAAATAATGAATATTGATTTGTATTATGAAATAAATTTTCACATCTTTTAATGAGTCCTGGCAAAAAGGAAATAGACATTGTGGTTGCATAGTTTCCACATGTTTGTTATAGAGATCATATATATTTGATCATGTATATTTGCATAAGTTTATATAGCATGTTCATCTAGAAAAACGAAGATGCTATACTGAGATGTTTTGAAACTAAATATTTACTTTCTCTGCAGACCAATTGTGAGTTATTATACCTGAAGTGACAATGTCTAAAAGTACAAAATGAATTGAGTTTCATCACTCATTAGATATGTTCTTATTATGGTTGCAATGTCAGTATTATAGTATAAAATATAGTTAGAATCTATTAACATCTAATTTGGAGAAGCAGAACTTTCACTTGTCAAAAGAATCAGAATCTAATATTAAAACAGTTACTTATTCTCTGCCAAAGGCAAAGAGAACTATAAATACAACCAAAAGGTTTTAAAAACAAGTTTATATAGAATCTGTAAAACACAATGCATTGTGCTATACTTTTGAAAACAGTCTTTAGATAGAATTTTTATTAGAAAATCTTATGCCCTTATAAGTGAAACATGGAGATGAACCAAGGCAGAATAGATACTAAAGAGAAAAAAGGGAAGAGTACGGTATATATTCTCTTTGAAGGACATATTATCCCAAAACTCATTGTGAAAAGAACATAGCAAAGCAAACAATAGCAGAGGCTATGGTGTTTGTGCATAGCCATTAGGTGTGCATTTTATTGTTATATCTGATTATTATACAAAATATATACAGATGAAAATGCAAAGCTAATAGCAGAGCTTGTGCAATGGAATTAGGCTGCTTGGTCCCACTACTGATTGTAATGACAGACAGATAGAAGGAAGCAGCTAGTATGTGAGTAAGAAACAGTCAACAGAATCATCAGTCTCCAACTTCCAGAATTGAATATGGCCCCATACATGTATTTAACATCTACTCAAAGCATACTTAATTGTAATAATAAATAATATGGAGACATATTGAACCAATATGTCAGATTGAACAGATAGATTAGAACAAACTTTTGCAAACTAACCCCTCCAGATGTATTAAGATATCATTCCTATCATCCCTGTCTAGTCTAATGAACTGCTGATTGGCAATGATAAGATTTGAATGCTTGTGGAAGGACCAAATTCGGAAGGAATTGTGTAGGTTTGCAGAATCAATTTATGAACCAAATCATGTCAATATGATGGGGAAAATAGCAAATGTATGGCCGAATGAGAATGGCACACGACGTCATGTTTTATAAAATAATTGGTTTGTATAATCTCTGAAGCAAATTGAAACTCTCACTTTACCCATAAACATGCACTGCAGAAGTGATAGTGAATAAATTCATAAATTGTACCATCCATAATTCTGAAAACTTACTTTATTGGATATTAGGAAGACAATCTGCATTCACTGAAATTTTATATATAGCCTAAAACACTATTTTCAAATGGGAATTATACCCTTGCATGGAGAATTGCTTCCTCAAATGGGGATCAAAGCCCTTATTTTAACCTGATGGCAAAAGATTGGTAGAGTTCATTATGATCAGAACATTGATGTGGAGTTCCTTATTAGTTCCCAGGATAATTTCCCACAGATCTAAAATTGCATCTGAATTAAGAAAAAATAGAGGAATGAGTTCATCACTATGTGCAACAAACTGTGATGATGCCAAAATGATGATAGGTGCATAATGGTGTCATCATAAATGTTGCAAATATTTCATTTATTTATTTAGCAGATTTATATAGTCACCCATCTCACACGTAACAACTCTAGGTGGCAATTATATACAGTGCTTAAAGTCCAATACGTGACACAAGTAAAGTGTGACATTTACATTATGACATCACAATGCACATTTCTTCATTTCACCTCTCTCCTATAATTGAGATATTGTGGTAGAATGTGGTGCAGACTTGCAGGAGGGAAGGGTTTTTTTCCCCAAGGAGCAAATCAGACTGGAATCCTTGCTATGCAGGAAGTGGTCCAGAGTGGAACTTCCATAACCTTTCATAGGGTATATTTAATCATTATGCAGACTGTGCTTTCGTCTGCCAAGATTCCTATCTATAGGCCAGCAACAATAAAAGTATTCTGAGTAAATCCTTGTGTTGTTCTTGGTTCCAAGGAATCAAGATTAGAATTATTTGATAACTATTTATTTGGGAGTGGGCAAATATCTTCCGCTGATTGAAAAGTTAAGACTGTAATGGGTTGGATGGCAAATTGGGCCATATAAGCATTGACAATCTTACATGCTTTTGAATAAGAAATATATTCTAGTTAAACAAAATAAAATTTTTGATAATAGTATAAGAGAATGATACACAGCAGTCATATTTCTATCCATCTTGGCTGAGGAATTCCTCTTAATACAAATGCCAGAGGCTAATCCTCTGATTTTGCTCCAGTTATATTTATCAGCACCAATTTTAAATATCTTGCCACCATGTAGCTTTCCCCATGCTGTGCTATGTTGAGCTTCCATATCACAGCAAGGCATTTCTGTCCCTAGAAGTATGGAAAATTTAATATGCTGTGCATGTTAAATTGAATGGCTACTATACAGAACCTGCTAATTCCAATGATATCATGTACCAATTATAGCACATATCTCTTTAGGCAACTGTAAGGAAACTATAGCACATATCTCTTTAGGCAACTGTAACTTTATCTAATTAATTTTAACTAGATTTTAATTGTTATATCTGTATCTTTTATCTGGCTGTACACCGCCCCGAGTCCCTTGGGAGAGGGGGCAGTATATAAATTTTGCTAAATAAATAAAGAAAAAAATAACAAGCAGCTATTAGTAAGGCAATACCAATTATTTTGGCTGACTTGAGTGGCCATTGAAGATGGTCAGGGAACTGGAGTGATTTTTTTTCTCTCTCGCTACTATTTTGGGCCTTTGAGAATTAAAGAATATTGAATCAACTTTCATCTGAGGTTAGTCCAATGGAAGTATTGAAGGAGATTGCAGAAATGAAGTATGAAAACTAAGAAAATATGGTAAGTAGAATAGGGTTTTTTTTTGTATCAAACAAAAGAGAAAATAACAAAATATTAAGAAAATGTTTCTTTGAAGAAAATTAAAATAAAAGATCTTAATGGGTGATATTGAACTTGGTCTATGAAACTAGATTCCAGTGATCCTTAATAATATACATATGATGGTGTAATGGATTAGCAAAATGTAAAATAATCTCAAAAAGGGGAAGAGCCATATGTGGCTGCAACGCGCATAGCAGTCTGTTTGCATAGCTAATAAATCCTGAACCAGTCTGTTCCATTTCTAGACTCAATCCAATATTTCCTGCTCTTCTTTTGGAGTCCTGAAATATTTATTCCTTTTGCAGTCCCTACAGTAGAAATCCTTGGAACTTGCTTTGTGTGACAAGGTACCTTAATGATTATTAATAGCTGGGTGGGTGGGAATCTGAAACTGAAAAAGAAACATCAGAAGTTATCAGGGCTGATTATTAAGAGGAAATAACAGAGCAGTCTGCCATTAAAAAATAAATGTGGATTAAATTTAACATTTGTGTATTAGAACAAACCATTTATTTCAGGGGCGTTAAGGTGAAAAATAGCCATCAATTTATTAAATATTAATTTTGCATCTTCCCAATCTGCAATTTCTATAATGTGGTCATGCCGGTGGGGAGTTTTTAAAAGCTACTGTTGTAATATTTCTGCAGGGTTTCTTGAAATGCAACAGTATTGTCCAAAATGCTTTTTTCAGATGTCTAATTGCCAGTCAATTTGTGGGCATCATTTTGAGGAAAGGTAGTTTATAGTGATAACTATATATTTTGGTATCTTCTTTGTCTGTTATGATTCAGCTTTGCCTCTTTTAGAATTTTCATGTTTGCTTGCTTGTTTTCTTTTGAATTTAAATAATAAAGCCTATCTATTTTCCTGTGGTATTACCTCTTTTTTTGATTCAGTATAATATCTTCATTCCCTCCTGCTGGGCATCTTTCCACCCATCTATTCAGAATGTTCCAAGTGGTTTCCATCTCTTGCCATATTATATTTTCCCTTTAATTGACCGTTTTCAGTGTATTCAGTATTAAGTTTCTCCTCTTTCCTTATATTTTTACTCCATACTGCTTCTCTTCCTTTTTCATGTAGTTTCCATGTTGTACTCCTGAGTTTACACAGCTGCTCTATTATCAGCACCCTTGTATTTATTTTTATTTTTACTTAAACCCTTAAAAAAGGCTTCATTTTTCCCCAAAATGTTTTATACCTACATTTTATCACTTGTTCCTCTACTAATGATTTCCCTAGCACACCCCTATTACTATTACCCCTTTTTACTGCATCCCTGTTGTGCCTATCCAACATGCCTGTGTTGCTGTTATGTTCTGTATACAACCTGGCATGTCTTTGGAGCAAGCATACTCTGAAGTTGTTCATTGTTTGTAATGCTTTGACCGGCAAACAAAATCACAGAAATAGCATTTTGCAAGTGCTAAGGAAAAGTTCCTTTGCAGAAAAAGGAGATTGTTGGCACAGGAAAGGAACAGTCAGGTATATCTCCCTCTGTTTTCCCATTTCCTATATTTTTTTCCTACTTCTCTCATATGGTCCTCCTTCCACCCAACAATACTTCAAGGCACAATGTTGAATTCTACCCTAATGCCACAAGACTCCAGAGCCCTCACACATAGATATTACCATGGCATTAAGCATATTGCTTTCCAAAACTTTTCTCTTGTTCTCTTTGTTTCTTATTTAAGGATGCTGGAGCTCTTGGTACTTCTGTTGAGTATCTAGCTGCAGAAAGTAATTAATAGTAATATCATAACACCATCATCTGGAGACACATCCAGTGAGGTCAGAAACAGATTTAGATTGCATTCTTACCTAAATATTTCCATTTAGATTTCTCTGTTTCTACTTCCATTTGCAACGTTATTTTCTAAGACAGGGAGCAGTGAAAATCTTTGACCCAATTATTTGTTTAAGTACTTTTTCTCTGAATAGCAATTCAAACATAATTTGTAACTTATCTCCTGATTTCTAAAAAAATATAATGGTTCTTTTGCACTTTGGTCTGGAGTGATACAAAGTACACACATGATTTTTTTGTGTGGATGCAAACAAAAGAATTTTCAAAGCGAAATGCCATTCTTCTGCAGTTTTCTCCAGAAAAGCTGAGTTCCATTGAATGTAACAGCAGAACTGCAAGATAGCTTAACACTGAAAAATATTGCCTCCACTTGTTGGAAGCATTAGAATAATACTCCATGTGCTGTGAGAACCTTGGTGCAGATCAGATAGACTCCCTTCCTTGAAGGTAAGAGTGCATTTACAAGAGGTTTTTTTTTTTAAATTGATGCTTACATTGCCATTTGAGGGTGTGAAAGCCCTAATGCAGGATCATGGGGGTTGCCGTGATTTTGAGAAGTCTTAAGGAAAAGCACATTATATAGTGATAGGTCAGTGCAGTTTTTGTGGGGAGGCAACGATTCATTTTGTAGTAATTTCCCAGAATAAGGGCTTGTAAATTCTAGGACACACTCCTTGCCTAGCATTATTGAATCCAGACAAAGACTCCCATTTGATTCCCCTTGTAGGGATTCCCCATCCCACCCCAGTTGGATCTTGAGTACACGAGGATTGTCTCCACAAAATGGGCCTTCTTTGTCCATGCAGCCAAGGGAAGAGTGCCTCAGGATACACCAAGGAGAGAAAGCCCTGGTATGTATATCTTGACTCCAGATGTGGTCAGCTAGATCACATTGTCAAAAAGTTTCATGGAACTCATGATGTTTTCATCCTGCCAGAGAAAAGATGGAATCAAGGCCTTAGAAAAAGTGGCAAATTAAGAAGGTATAGCTTTACTGTTACTAAAAATGTTTGTTTCAACTCTCTTCCCCCACAATCTGCCTTGGATTACTCCTCCAATTGCACCACAAAAATATTAATATAAATCCAGAGCCAGTAGTGAAATATCACATCTTGATCTCACTGATGGTAGTGATAAAACGTTCTCATTTTATAGAGCAAAGAATAGGATTGGCTATGCACTTTTTCCTTATTCACTGCTATAAAGAATTAAAATGCCAGGAGGACAATGGTCTTACCTTCTGACAGGATTCAATGAATTCATCAATAGTCACCACACCATCTCTGTTTCGATCCATTTTCTGAAATGTAAATGAAAACTGAATAGTTTCCCAGGAAGATCTTCAGATGCAGAGAAACACCCTATAATATCTGAACTCAACACATCTCCAGTTTAGAGACAGCTGGTCTGGCAACATGTCTATGATCTGAAAAGCCCCACCAGTAGAAAATGGCTTTATATCTCATTAATACTATTTTGAAAGTATTTAAGGCAGAAAAGCCTTAAATTTTGGTAATTTTGAGATTTGTAAACTTCAACTAACAGAATTCTCCAGAATTCCCCAAACAACACGATAGTTGATCCATAAGTCTTAAAGTTACCAAGGTTGGAAACACCTGATTTAAGGAGACAGAAACAATTGAGTTGCTAAAAAATGTTTGTGAACATAAATTATAGAATTATACTATGGAAAGCACTAAGACTGAAGGAACCAAAAGGAAAGGGGAAAGTATGAAAGGGAAGGGGAAGGCTTTGTCCTCCCAAAAAGACCAAAATAATACATTTTCTTGACCGTGAAAAGGTTTTCACAGGTAAAGTGTAGGATATTAACATGGAAATATTCTGATACTAAGCTTACCTGGAAAAAATTTTCCACATGTTCCTGGGGTGCCTCTTCTCTCATGGCTGGATAAGTGTACTTGCCCATCATGTCATAAATGGATTTCATTATATCCAACATTTCCTGAAAGTCAAATCACAGAAAGAATTATTAGCCAATGTGACCAGTGGATTCTTACGTAAGCAGATTCAGCAAAGTTCATCATCTTCTGACCCCACTGATTTCTGCTACTGTCTGTACCTCTTTGGTGATACAGCCATCTTTGTTCAGATCATAGAGATTGAAGGCCCAACTGAGCCGATCATCTATAGTGCCACGGAGAATAATGGACAAACCAGCCACAAAATCCTGCAAGAGAGCCAACGTGATGAAAAAAGGATGAAATACAGCCTAAGCACTATTGCAACTGTGATATATGCTACAGGAATATAAAGTAGATCTAGTGACTACAATAAAAAACTGATAAATTCTACCCATTCATGGTTTCCTTAGAGAAGAATATTCAGATGAAGATACAACTGCTCAAGATTCAGTAGTGTAATACATACAGCTATGGGCAATTATTTTCAACCTCTCCTTTAATTAGAATTGATGGAAATCTTTGGCATAGTTTTTGTCCTGTTTTTCTATTGTCAGTGATAAACACCCCTTTTTAAATATGCATTCTGTCATCTGTTTATTATTTATTTTATT